>VWZX01004130.1:33832-90644 GCA_013399015.1 Galbula dea | reverse complement strand
TGGCCCTGGGTGACCTGGTCTAGTGATTGGCATCCTTGCCCATGGCGGGGGGGTTGGAACTAGATGATCTTTGAGGTCCCTTCCAACCTCAGCCATTCTATGATTCTATGATTCTATGATCTCTGGAGGTGAGGAACACTTGTTCCAGGACCATGCTGTCTGGAGAGGACAATCTGCCAGGTGCATCACTGGTCAGGACACGAGCAGAACTGGTTTCTGTTTCTAGCTCTGCTTCCATCCTGAAAGGGAGGTTTTATGTCCCTCTTGTCCTAATGCAGCCAACTCAGTTTAGTAGTCTGGAACTTTAGTGCCAGACAGATTTGCTGTTGCAACGATATGCTACAACAGCACACAGTTAGATATCCTCTCGACATACGGCAACCAGAGGCACAATGCTGGTCTAGAAGAGCTCAATGAGATGATGTGTTATGGTGAGTCTGATGCTCTAATTGCAATTAAAGTGAAAAACATTATGACTGATGTTATCAAACTGCTCTGTCTTTACAACATATCCTGGTCTGTGCCCAAAGTTTGAGAGAGATGACATAGTGACAGTCTTGCACACCTATTTCCTATCCTTTATCATGATCAAATACAGAGCACGTATAAACTTGGTCTGCACTAGCTACTTCCTTGTAAACTTTTACTTGTGGAGCCCACTGGCTGTAAGGACTCAAAATCAGCCAGATTTGCGTTTATCTGATACGTACCATGAAAAGGCATCTCTGGGCTGTGTCCCGGGACACCACAGGTAGCATGTGCCTCCCAGGGGCCATTACAGACAGTGCTGAAATCACTAAATACTAGTGCTGTGTCTTCATGGCATACTTCTGGTTGGAGATTAGCTGCTATGATAGGTTCTACAATAGGAGCTGGTGTTTAGCAACTACTTCCAAAAGCTCTTTCAATAGGGTAGGAAACACTGACATAACACCAATTTCCCAGTTTTGTCACCTGTCTGCTGCGGGTAGGAATGGGAAAAAAAAATCTGAATTCACATATACTCAGAAAGTCCCAGCTGCTCTGGCGAGTGCTCCCATGACTTCTGTCTGTCTCAAAAAAGCAAAGCTAAACTTAGTTGAGAGGAACTGCAAAGATGGTTTTCTGGGAAAAAGGCTAATTTCACCACTAGTTCCCTCTTTGCAAGTCTTGCTTTATCCTTCAGAAACTGATCCCCCCACCTCCCTCTCTCTCATGTCCTATGCAGGGCTTCTCCATGGTTGAGTCTCCTGTCTTCAGCACTTCTTTTGCTCTGCCTCCTGATTGTACCCTGCATGCCTGCCTGCCTTGGAGGAAAGCAACTGCCTGCGTCTCTGCACTTTGCATGCCAGAAACCCCACACCCTAAGGATGAAAAGTGGGAGGCTGTGCCTGCTTCCCACTGCCCAAGTGGTGGAAGAGACAAAAACCTGTGGACACGGACAAAGGCATGAGCCGCCCAATAGTCCTCTTAAAGTGCCTTATATCCTGTCATTACGAAGGAAGACTCTGCAAGGCTTACACAGCCTGGCATGGGGCCTAAGTGCCCACGCTACAAGTTTCTGTGTGTCTTTTTTTTCATAATTTCATAAAATGGCCTGGGTTGGAGGGGACTTTAAAGATCATCTATCTCAAACTCCCTGTCATGAACAGGGATGCAACCCACCAGGCCAGGTTGCCCAGGGCTACATCCAACCGCGCCTTGAGCACAGCCAGGGGTGGGGCACCCATAACTTCTCTGGGCAACCTGTTCCAGTGCCTCACCACCCTCTGGGTAAAGAATTTCTTTCTAAGACCTAATCTAAATCTTCCCTTCTTCAGTTTGAAGCCATTCCCCCTTGTTCTATTGCTTTCTACTCACATAAAGAGTCTTTCTCTCTCTCCCTTTTATAGGCCCCCTTTAAGTATTGGAAGGCCACTATAAGGCCCCCTGAAAGTCTTCTCCTGGCTGAACAATCCCAACTCTCTCGGCCTGTCCTTATAGGGGAGGTGCTTCCAGCCCTCTGATTATCTTTGTGGCCCTCCTCTGGACCCACTCTAAAAGGTCAACCACTTTCTTACGCTGAGGACCCCAGAACTGGATGCAGTACTCCAGGTGGGGTCTCATGAGGGCAGAGTAGAGTGGCAGAATCACCTCCCTTGACCTTCTGATCATTCCTCTCCTGGTGCAGCCCAGGATACAGTTGGCTTTCTGGGCTGCAAGTGCACATTGTTGACTCATATGCAGCTTTTCATCCACCATGACCCCAAGACCTTCTCTGCAGGGCTGCTCTCAATGAGTTCATCTGCTAGACTGTACTCATGCCTAGGATCGCCCTGACCCAAATGCAGAACCCAGCACTAGGATTTTTTGAACCTATACAGTTCTCATAGGCCCACTTTTCACGTTTGTCCAAGTCCCTCTGGATGGCATGGCATCCCATCCTTCTGGTGTATCAACTGCACCACTCAGCTTTGTGTCATCTGCAGACTGGGTGCACTCGATCCCACTGTCTATATCATTAATAAAAATGCTGAAGAGCACTGATCCCAAGAGAGAGCCCTGAGGGTCACCATGCACCGCTGGTCTCCACCTAGACATAGAGCCATCACCACAACTCTCTGACCATGCCCATTCAGGCAATTTCTTATCCATCTAGCGTTCCACCCTTCAAATCCATATCTCACCAATTTAGAGATAAGGATATCATGTGGAACCATGTCAAAGGCCTTACAGAAATCTAGGTAGACTATACCAATTGGTCTTCCCTTGTTGAGGGAAGTGTTGCAGTCACTCCATCATAGAAGGCCACCAGATTGGTCAGGCATGATTTGTCTTTAGAGAATCCATGCTGGCTTTCTAAGCATCACCTCTTTGTCTTGTATGAACCTTAACATTGCTTGCATGGCAATTCATTCTGTGATCTGCCCAGGCACCGAAGTAAGACTCACTGGTCTGTAGTTCTCCAGGTTGTCCTTTCAGCCCTTTTTGAAAAAGGGGATGATGTTGTCCTTTTCACAGTCTCCAGGGACTTTGCCTGACTGCAATGACTTTTCAAATATCATGGAGAGCGATCTTACGACTACATCTGTGAGTTCCCTCAGGACTCTGGGATGTATGTCATCTGGTCCCATAGGCTTGTTTGAGTTTAGTATCATCAGATGGTCTCTCAACTTGCTCTTTGCTTACAGTGGTAGGGCCTTTGCTTCCCAAACACTCACCTAGATCTACTGATACTTGGTAGATTCTGGAAGCTTGACTACCGTTGAAGACTGAAACAAAAAACTCGTTGAGTAGCTCAGATTTCTCCAAACCCAATGTCACTATTTCTCCATCCTTGTTATCAGAGGGGGGACATTCTCCCTGACCTTTCTTTTATGATTAATGTACTTATAAAACCCTTTATTATTATTATTTATATCCCTCGCTAAGTTCTGTTTCATCTGTGCCTTGGTTTTCCTGATCTTATCCCTAGCCATGTCCTAGACATTTCCCTGTATTGTCCCCAGGCTATGTGTCCCTGCTTCCACTGCCTATGTATTTCCTTCTTGTGCCTCAGTTTGAGGAGCAGGTCCTTGCTCAGCCACAGAGGTTTCCTACCTGCTCTGCCTGATTTCTTACACAGAGTGATGGAGATCTCTTGCACTCTAAGAAGCGTGCTCTTAACAAGTTGCCAGCTCCAATCAGCACCTTTGTCTCTAAGGAGAGTTTCCCAGGGGATCTCATCCACTAGACCTTTAAAGAGATGGAAAATTGCTTTTCCAAAGTTCATGGTCCTGATTTTGCTCTTTGCCATGCTTACATTTTTTGAGATTGTGAACTGAACCAGGGCATGGTCACTGAAGCATAGACTGCCTCCAGTTTTCACCTCTGTAGTTGGTGAGCACTCCTCTGAGTTTGTGAGAAAAAGGTCCAGTAATGCTTCATCTCTGGTTGGTTTGTCTAATACCTGGACCAGAATGTTGTCTTCAGCAAACTCCAGGAACCGCTCAGATTGCTTGCAGCCTGCTGTATTGTTCTTCCAGAAGATTAAAGGGTGATTAAAACCCTCAGTCAGGACAAGGGTCAGCATGCTCAATGCTTCCTGTAGCTGAAGCAAGAAGGACTCCTCAACAGGCTCCCCTTGATCAGGCGGCCTATAGTAGACCCCAACCACAAGCTGACCTTTATTGGTTTGCTCCTTCAGTTTCACCCACAGGCTATCAACCTGTTCATGGTTGTTTCTCAGAGCCAGCTCTTCACAGTCCTGACACAGGAGGCAATACCCCCACCCCTCCTTCCCAGTCTGTCTTTTTTGAATAGTTTCTAGACTTCTATTGCTGTGTGAATCATCCGACCATGTTTCTGTGATAGAAATGAGGTCATATTTCTCTGATTGCACCATGGCCTCCAACTCTTCTTGCTTTTTACCATGCTGCATGCCTTAAAGACACTTCATCTGGGCTTTTGGCCTTGTCACCTTATGGGGGGAGCCCTCTCTAGTTTCTTTAGAATGATTTACAGGCATTCTCTTGCTGACTTCTGCAGTGCTGATGTCCCCTCTATCTTTCCAGTCCCTCTGGAGTACATTCCCTCCC
This sequence comes from Galbula dea, assembly GCA_013399015.1. Classification (NCBI taxonomy): domain Eukaryota; kingdom Metazoa; phylum Chordata; class Aves; order Piciformes; family Galbulidae; genus Galbula; species Galbula dea. The sequence continues at coordinate 86,109 of VWZX01004130.1, read as the reverse complement.
CCTGTCAAATTTAGTTTAAAGCTCTGCTGATTAAGTCCAGCCAGCTTGCTCCCCAGAACATTCTTACCCCACCAGGTCAGATGCATCCCATCTCTTGTCTTCATGCCTGGCCTCTCAAATGTATACCTCCTACCAGTAGGAGAGAGGAGAACACTATCTGTGGCTCGAATCCTTTAAAGATCTTTCCAAGGGATATGAAGTCCTTTTTGATGTTTTGGTACCTCCTTGTCATAGCCTCGTTTGACCTAATGTGAAAGAGTAGGAGTAGATGATAATCATGTGGCTTTACCAGGCTCGGTAACTTTTTCCTGATGTCATGGACCCAGCCCCCTGGCAGGCAGCAGAGAGGTTATCCAGATGCCAAATGGGTGCTTCAGTGCCTCTCAGTGAGGAGTCCCCAGTTATTAACACCCTTTGTTTCTTTTTTGTTTCTTAATATGACTGCTTGATTTCACCAGCTTTGCACAAATAGCCTTTTTTTTGGTCCTGGCTATATACTGCTGTTTTGTCCATGTTTAACCAAAAAAAAAAAAATAAAAGGAAGAATGAAAAGAGGGAGATGCTGAAGAGCTCTCCATTTAGGCTAAGCTTGGCTTCTCTGGTAGTTAATATCAAAGAAACAAGTTGAGATTCCACTTTGGGCAGAAGACTGTAGGACTGGCATAGAGAATAAGCTGTAAATTGTCTTCAAGAAGACAGGCAAATGAAATTCTGCTTTTATCCAAAAACAGGAGAACAAATAGCAGAAATGCAGGCCATGTAGGAGAAGTGAGAAGATGAGGAGAGACAAAGGCAACCAAAGGCAACCAGAAAAAGTGAGGAGATAGTCAGGAGGCAACCCGAAAGTAGACAGAACAGGAGGTAGCATGGGAAGATTAGATAGTGTGGAGCATTCAGCAGTGTCTGTGAAGCCTGATGGTCCAAGGGAGTTAAGGCTGGTGTATAATATCACCTTTTTGTTTTGAAAACAATATTATCTTTAAAAAAATTTTAAAAAAATAAAAAAGCAGAACCAAAAAAAAACCCCCTACCTCTTCCAATTTTGAGCTACTCCTTCCAATTTAGATATCCTACAATGATTGCCAAGGAATGCTTTCATATTCTTACCTTGTTAGCTTTTGCATGCAGCAAGGCAGACAGTAACTACTCTATATCTGGCTTCCCTGGAATCAATTTTGGACAAGTAAATGGCAACTCTTTCCAAGACATCCTAGCAATCCTTCCCAAGAAAAGCTGGGGATTCCACCTTCCCTCTGCTTATTTCTGTGTAGCTGATAGAAACTGAAAAGAAATGAAGAATTTCTGGGGGTAAAATGGTACTTTTATAGGGAGACTATGATGATGCCCTCAGTCAATATCTCAGTTGGCCCTCATCATAGAAAGAAAAATGCAGTCCATAAATACCTGTCTCTGAGACTGGTGCTACAGGCAGGGCATTGGGTTCTTTGATAATGGTTGGTTTTACAAGATACCAGGCAAGATGGTAGTAGGTGGGAAAAGCTTATCTTCCAGGGGAAAAAGGATTTTAGGACAAGAACTAGCAGGGCTTATCTGTAGAGCTTTAAACTAGATTCAGAGGGGGATGGGATTGTTGCCAGGTCTGCAAGAGTGGGGCAGTGTTCTAGTACTAGTACTAAGTAGTACAGAAGTATTAGTACTAATACGGAAGGCCTCCCACCCCCCTAGGGTAGAACTGGCATGCCCAGCTCACTCCCTGAAATGCCTGTACACTAATGCATGCAGCATGGGGAATAAACAGGAGGAGTTAGAAATCCATATGAGGACAAGGGGTTATGATCTGGTGGCAGTTTCAGAGACATGGTGGGACAGCTCTCATAACTGGAATGTGGTGATGGATAGCTATGTCTTTTTTAGGAAAGACAGGTCTACAAGGCGTGGTGGGGGAGTTGCTCTTTAGGTGAGAGAGCAACCAGAATGTGTTGAGCTCTGTCCAGGGGTGGATGAGGTGTGAGTTGAGAGTTTATGGGTGAGAATTAAGGGGCAGGCTAGCATTGGTGATACTGTTGTGGGTGTTTATTATAGGCCACCTTATCAGGATGAGGAAGTTGATGAGGCTTTCTCCAGGCAGTTGCCTCTCAATCATAGTAGCCTCTCAATCAGGTGTCTGGAGAACAGGCCTTATGAGGAGAGGCTTAGGGAGCTGGGCTTGTTTAGCCTGGAGAAGAGAAGGCTGAGGGGAGACCTTATTGCTCTCTTCAGCTACCTGAAAGGCCATTCTAGGGAGGCAGGTGTTGGCCTCTTCTCCCTTGTAACTAGGGACAGGACTAGAGGGAATGGGCTTAAGTTGTGCCAGGGTAGGTTTAGATTAGATATTAGGAAGAATTTCTTTACTGAAAGAGTGGTTAGATATTGGAATAGGCTGCCCAGGGAGGTGGAGTCACCATCCCTGGAGGTTTTTAAGAAGAGGATAGATGTGGGACGATTTAGGGATAAGAGTAGTGTAGGGCTATGGGTTGGACTAGATGATCTTGAGGGTCCTTTCCAACTGTAATGATTCTGCGATTCTGTGATTCTACGATTCAATCACTGTAGCTTCTCAATCACAGTAGCCTCTCAATCACAGGCTCTGGTTCTTGTGGGGGATTTTAACTACTCAGATGTAGGAAGATCCGACCCAAATATTCACGGAGTCCTCACAGAGATAAGAGTGAACTTCATTTATTGTTTACATTACAGCACTTTTTATAGGGTCTTACAGGGTTCACACGGATAAAGCAAAGCTACTGTTGGCTAAACTAACTGTTCACACACTTTGTTACTAATTGTTTCTAACATAATTGGTTACATTCAAATCTACACACACTGTTACATCAACGCCCCCCTAGGTTCTACAGTTAGCATACCTTGCCTATCTTCATGTTGTCCTGTTTACAGCCTTATTATTTTTCACTGTCTTCAAGGACATAGCCTTCAGGGCCGTAGGCTGGGTTGAGCAAACAGGCTCTCGATAAGATGTCATGTCCTTGGTCTGCTAAAATATTCCCTGCACCCAGATATTTGCTGGAAGGCCTTCTCAGCCAGCCATTCATAGTCCAGGAGGTTTCTCCAGTTCATTGATGATAACTTGATGCAAATGGTGGATGAGCCCACTAGGGTGCTGGACCTGATGCTCACTAACAAGGAGGGCCTGGTTGGAGAGGTAGCGGTTGAGGGCAACCTTGGCTGCAGTGGCCATGAGATGGTGGGGTTTAGGATCTTGTGTGGTAGGAACAGAACACCTAGTTGGATCACAACCCTAGACTTCAGTAAGGCCAACTTTGACCTTTTAATGAAATTTCTAGGGGAAATCTGATGGGACACGGTACTAGAAGATAAAGGGACCCAAGAGAGTTGTTTAACGTTCAAGGGCTGCTTCTTCCAAGCTCAAGATCAGAGCATCCCAAGACACAGAAAATTGAGGAGGGGAGCCAGGAGACCTGCATGGTTAAGTAGGGAATTGCTGGATAAATTGCAGTGGAAGAAGAGAGTCTACAGGTCATAGAAGGAGGGGCTGGCCACATGGGATGAGTACAAGCCTGTTGTCAGAGGTTGTAGGGAGGCAACTACGAAAGCTAAGGCTTCTCTGGGATTAAACCTTGCAAGGGAGGACAAGCCAATAAGGAAGGGCTTCTTCAAATATATTGCAGGAAAAACTAGGGGCAATGTAGGTCCCCTGCTGAATGAGGTGGGAGCCTTGGTAACTGAAGATACAAAGAAGGTGGAGTTAATGAATGCCTCCTTTGTCTCTGTCTATACTGTCAGAGACTGTCCTCAGGAGCCTCAGAGCCCTGATCCCCCAGATGAAGTTATGATAATGCAGGAGTTCTCCTTGGTTGAGGAGGACTAGGTTAGGGAGCAGTTAAGCCATCTGGACATCCATAAATACATGGGTCCTGATGGGATGCACCCACAGGTGCTGAGGGAGCTGGAAGAAGACATTGCCGGGCTCCTCTCCATCATTTTTGGTAAGACCTGGGGAACAAGAGAGGTGCCTGGGGATTGGAGGAAGGCAAATGTCTCTCCAGCAATCAAAAAGGGCAAGAAGGAGGAGCTGGGTAACTACAGACCGGTCAGCCTCACCTCCATCCCTGGAAAGGTGATGGAACACTATATCCTCGACTCTGTCTCTAGGCATACCAAGGATAAGGGGGTCATTGGGAGCAGTCATCATGGGTTTACCAAGGGGAAGTCATGTTTGACCAACCTTTTATGAGGACATAACAGGGTGGATAGATAATGGTAGAGCAGTGCGTGTGGTTTATCTTGATTTCAGGAAAGCATTTGACACTGTCTCCCACAGCATCCTTACAGCTAAAATGAGGAAGTGTGGTCTGGATGACTGGGTAGTGAGGTGGATTGTGAACCGGTTGAAGGACAGAAGTCAGAGAGTCGTGGTCAATGGGATGGAGTCTAGCTGGAGGCCTCTGTCTAGTGGAGTCCCTCAGGGGTTGGTACTGGGACCAGTAATTTTCGATATTTTCATTGACAGCCTGCATGAGGGAATAGTGCGCTGTCAGCAAATTTACTGATGACACTAAACTGGGAAGAGTGGCTGACACACCGGAGGGTTGTGCTTCCATTCAGTGTGACTTAGAGAGGCTGGAGAGTTGGGCAGGGAGAAATTGAATGAAATTCAGTAAAGCCAAGTGTCCAGTTTTGCACCTGGGAAAGACCAACTCCATGGATCAGTATAGGTTGGGGACTGACATGTTGGGGGTTAGTGAGGGGGAGAGGGACCTGGGGGTCCTGGTGGATGAAAGAATGACCATGAGCCAGCAGTGTGCCCTTGTGGCCAGGAGGGCCAATGGGATTCAGGGGTGTATTAGAAAGGGTGTGGTCAGTAGGTCAAGAGAGGTTCTTCTCCCCCTTTATTCTACCCTGGTGAGGCCACATCTGGAATATTGTGTCCAGTTCTGGGCCTCTCAGTTGAAGAAGGATAGGGAACTGCTGGAAAGAGTCCAGTGCAGGGCCACCAAGATGATGAAGGAGCTGGAACATCTTCCTTCTGAGGGAAGGCTGAGGGAGCTGGGTCTCTTTAGCTTGGAGAAGAGGAGACGAAGGGGTGACCTCATCTATGCTTATAAAAATGTGAAGAATGAGTGTCAGGAGGATGGGGTCAGGCTCTTCTTATTGAAGCCCAGTAACAAGACAAGGGGCAATGGTTGTAAGCTGAAGCATAGGTGATTCCATGTGAATACACGTAGAAATTTTTTCACAGTGAGGGTGACAGAACACTGGAACAGAGTACCCAGACAGGTTGTGGAGTCTCCTTCTATGGAGATACTCAAAACCTGTCTGGATGCACTTCTGTGCGACCTGGTCTAGGGAATCCTGCTGTGGCAGGGGGTTTGGTCTAGATGATCTTTCGAGGTCCCTTCCAGCTCCTAACATTCTATGAAAGCAGAATAAGTAACTAAAGGCATATTGAATGAAGTCATACCTTGTTTCAAAATACCTGCAGTTGTTTTCTCAGATCAAGGTTCTCATTTTGTGCACAAATTGTACTGAGAAGCAACTGTGATTCTCCTGAGAGATTACAGGCCAGGTCCTCTCCTTATTCAAGATTCTGGAAGTGGTGCAACTGTCCAAAGAGACCTGGGAGAAGAATATGGTCCATATTCTTGCATATGTATGCTGAAGGTGAATTATCATGATTGACGAGTTACTGTTTGGCAATGGAAATATAGTAACTGGGCACGTGATGGCCCACTCCAGCTTTCCCAGTGGTGTATGCAAAATTCAAGCACATAGCCACTCTGCTTATGATCCTAGGAAGAGATAGAAGACAGCCTCTGCTAAGGCTAGGGCCATATTTGGACCTTGAGATCAATTTCCAGTTGTGTGAGCTGAAACCATTGCAAAATCATTAATTATCTTGCTCTAAGACACCAGAGATGGCAGAGGCAGAGGGAGGAAGGCATCACCTACATCCTGTCAGTTGGGAGCTGCAGTTGTGACACAGCACAAACACATCTCCCTAGCACTCCTAGTCCCGAAGATATGCAGAAAGATACCAAATTTGGTTCAAAATGCTGAAGGTAATTTCAGCAGGCAGTATGTAGTCAGGTGGTCTGGTGAACAGCCAAGCCACTGATTTAGCACCTACCAAAAACAAGCCACTAGGGATCAGTGATGAGGTGTATTAGTGTATTAGATGTGATATTAATCACATCAGTAATGATGTGATTAACTGCTACTGGGCTCTGAGTGCAGGATGTTGTGTTTCCTGCCATGCTTAGTGGCTCTCCCACCATTTGCCCTTTGCGCCAGGACTAACCAGAGACCTGAGCAGAAGTGGTGACAATCCCCAGCATCTTTTCCTTCTGGTCTTTTGCCTTTCTTTGGGAGGAGGAGGAGGATTCGGTGCTTGGTAAAGCCAGAGGGATTATTTGCCTTCAGGTGGATGAGCAGCTAGCACTAGCAAATGTTTCCAAGAAAGCTAGACCTCCAGCCTGTACTGCTGTTTAAAACTAAGATATTTATGGTTCTGGGCTTTGCCACTGGCATTTCAAAATGAGAATATTAAAATATATTTGAGATTAATAGTTGTATCCCTTACAGTTCTGCAGTTTATTTAGCCTGTTCAAAATGTGAAGGAATGACTGCTCCAAATATTCACGGAGTCCTCATAGAGGTAAGATTGAACTTCGTTTATTGTTTACATTACAGCACTTTTTATAGGGTCTTACAGGGTTCACACGGATAAAGCAAAGCTACTGTTGGCTAAACTAACTTGTTCACACACTTTCTTATTAATTGTTTCTAACATAATTGGTTACATTCAAATCTACACACACTGTTACATCAACGCCCCTCTAGGTTCTACAGTTAGCATACCTTGCCTATCTCCATCTTGTCTTGTTTACAGCCTTATTATTTTTCCCTGTCTTCAAGGACATAGCCTTCAGGACCGTAGGCTGGGTTGAGCAAACAGGCTCTCGATAAGATGTCATGTCCTTGGTCTGCTAAAATATTCCCTACAAAAATGTAACCTTCTTTTCCAGGCAGTATTTCCTTGTTACATCTCTTCAAATCATATCTGATTTCTTTCTGCTCCTCAGCTTTATTCTTAAAATAACTTCCCTTTGCTTTCTTTCCAGTATTCTGCACCATCTCCACCAACTTTCAGTTTTACTTTCTAAGCTGCTTTTTTGATTCTTTTTCTCTGCTAACTAAAATGAACGGCCAACACAATAAATATTTGTGATTTTAGTGATACTATATAATGTAAAATAAAGGGAAGCACAGGAAGGAAGTATATATTTTTATAAGAAAAAAAAGGATATTCTCAAAGAACCTGTGAGAGGCCATCAATGCTAGTAATGGTGTTGAAAATCTTGTGTAAGCAATGGGTGAATGCCTCCTTGATCTCGATTTATCTGAGGGATGAATCCTGGCTTGGTGGAGGAATTTTGGTCCTGGCCACAGAGATCAGTCTGTTCCTAATTTAAGATGACAACATGACCACAAAAATTTGGTGTGAAGAAGAACTTCTGTGTTCCTCCAGTGAACAAGACCCAGACATCCCCATGCTGGGCTATAATGCTGCTCTGAACAGCCATGGTTAGAAGAGTACAAACTGACAACCTGGAATTAGTCAGTGGGAGTAGAAAAATCTGAGTGGACGTTCATAGAATCATAGAATGGTTCAGGTTGGAAGGGACCTTAAAAATCGTCTAGTTCCAACCTCCCTGCCATGGGCAGAGATGCCACATGCACTAGACAGATTATCCAGGGCCGCATCCAGTATGGCCTTAAACACTGCCAGGGAAGGGACCTCCACAACCTCTCTGGGCAACCTGCTCCAGTGCCTCACAACTCTCTGGGTAAAGAACCTCCTTCTACTCTCTAGCTTAAATTTCCCCTCCTTCAGCTTGTATCCTTTCCCCCGTGTCCTGTTGCAATCTGACCAGGAGAAAAGTCTCTCCCCTTCTGCCTTATAATCCCCTTTCAGGTACTGAAAGGTCACTATAAGGTCCCCTCTAAGCCTTCTCTTTTCCAGGCTGAACAACCCCAATTCCTTCAGCCTGTCCTCGTAGGGGAGGTGCTCCAGTCCTTTGATCATTTTTGTGGCCCTCCTCTGGAACCTACTCTAAGAGGTCCACATCCTTTCTATGCTGAGGACCCCAGAACTGCACACAGTACTCCAGGTGGGGCCTCAGGAGGGCAGAATAGAGAGGCAGAATCACCTCCTTAGACCTGCTGGTCATGCCTCTCCTGATGCAGCCCAGGACATGGTTAGCCTTCTTGCGTGTGAGTACACATTGCCTGCTCATGTCCAGCTTTTCATCTATAGTGACCCCCAAGTCCTTCTCTGCACGCTGTTTTCAATGAGTTCTTCTCCCAGTCTACACTCATATCTTGGGTTGCTCCTACCCAGATGCAGGACCTTACACTTGGACTTGTTAAACTTCATCTGATTCTCACAGGCCCACTTTTCAAGTTTGTCCAGATCCCTCTGGATGGCATCCCTTCCTTCTGGCATATCAACCACACCACTCAGCTTCGTGTCATCTGCAAACTTGCTGAAGGTGCACTCAATACCTCTGTCCAGGTCATTAATAAAGACATTGAAGAGCACTGGTCCCAAGAAAGAACCCTGAGGGACACCACTCGTCACCACTCCACCTAGACAAGGAGCCATTGACCACAACTCTCTGACTGCGTCCATCCAGCCAATTCCTTATCCATTGGATGGTCCATCCATCAAATCCCTATCTCTTCAATTTTGAGATAAGGATGTCGTGCGGAACTGTATCAAAGGCTTTACAAAAGTCCAGGTAGATGACATCAGTTGGTCTTCCTTCATCAACCGTTGCAGTCACTCCCTCATAGAAGTCTATCAGGTTGATCAGGCATGATTTGCCCTTAGTGAATCTGCGTTTGCTTCTTCAAATCACCTCTTTGTCTCTCATGTGCCTTAACATCACTTCCATGACAATGTGCTCCATGATCTTCCCAGGCACAGAGGTGAGGCTCACAGGCCTGTAATTCCCTGGGTCTTCCTTCCTACCCTTTTTAAAAATGGGGGTGATGTTACCCTTCCTCCAGTCACTCGGGACTTCACCTGACCTCCATGTTACTTCACCTGAACTCCTCATATTACTAACACAAAACTGCCCTGCAAATGGATGAGACCAACAAGACAAGGATGAGACCAACTAGACAAGGATGGAGGCATTTTGGGTCCCAAACTTCAGTTTAGCTCATGTCCATTCAGCCCCAGCCCACTCCCCTTCCTAACAAGTAAGAGCAAGTTTCTATAATGATTCAGGCTGCTATCTTGTGCCAGGTGTGGCATCAGTACAGCCATGTCTAGCAGCGGCTTCTAGAATTAAAATTTTTAATAAAAATCTGGACTGTTTAAACAGAAGATTTGTAGCTGTCTCACCAACCAAAACTTCTGCTAATGATATCTAATGAACAAATACTGTGCTTAGCAGAAAGGGGGGCTCTGAATAATGCCAATAGATTTCCTTCCTTAAGGTCCATGGTTTGCAGAAAAATCCTCAGAAGGTACCTCCTTTCCAGTCCTTATCTTCCATTACAAAATCATGTTCAGGACTTCACCCCTCTTGTTTGTTCTGGGAACCCTGCACTGCCTTCCCACCTCCCTGATGCACCCCAGAGAAATGCCTGTTATGACCTGGTATCACTTGCCTTAAGACAGGGCAAATTTGCTCCTCAGCTAGTGCCAAAGCAATGTAAAAAGGGCATAACATAAGTAATTAGACCCTAAGATCTGCTGTAACCTCCACCTGTGACATCAGCAGCAGCTCAAACTGCTCCTGAGCACCTCCCCAGGTACTCCCAGGAGATGAAGGAGCTTGAACAAATTACTTGAATAAATTCAGTTTGTTCCTGGATTTGACCAAAACCTCTTGGCCTCATCAGCAAAAAACAAACCCCAAAGTACCTCAGGGAGTGGCACAATGACACATCCTGAGACAAGAGGCAGCACTGACTAAGGCCGTTGAAAACAAAACATGAACTTCCCAGCAAGGGCTGGGCCAAACACCAGCACCTGAGACCTCACAGACACTATGAAGGAGGCACTGCTCCTTGTGTCACGATTCAGCTAGTGAGCAGTGACCCGCAAAGTCAGGGTGACCCTGCTCTTCAGCCATCATTTCTTGTATCCGTATTTTCACTCCTCTAATGTTTTTTACAAAATGCAGAAGTGTTTTCCAGTAGATAAAACTGAATTGAATAAATAATTTGGGGTTTTTTTCCTTCACAAGAGATTTTTTTTCAGACAAAATGGCATTCAAAAGGGGAACAGTGTAAGTATAGGGGTTTTAATGGCTTTTACCCAAAGTGATTTAATTAGTCATAATCCAAGAAAGGTTTGCCACATGAAATCTATTTTTTACTTTTTTGTCTAAATCAAAGTAAGTCTCATTCCTTCTGCTGTTAAAATCAGTGGCAATTTAAGTTTAAGAAGAATCTGGGCCCTGGTTCTGAGAAAATGTAAACCAGATTTTTCCCTCTTGGACCTGCTCTTTTCTAAAAAAGAAACCCAGCAAACCTACACCATGTTAAATTTCCCTGTCTTCTAAATGTATGTTTCCAAAAATATTTCACTTTTTTTGACTGAAATGTTTATTTTATATCATAAGTAGTGGCACAGACTGCCCAGAGATGTTGTGGAGTCTCCTTCTCTGGAGGTATTCAACACCCGTCTGAACATGTTTCTGTGTGACTTGATCTAGGGAATCCTGCTGTGGCAGGGGGGGTGGACTAGATGAGCTTTCAAGGTCTCTTCCAACCCCTAACATTCTGTGATTCTGTGATCAACTGTAGTTTTGTTAACTTAGGAAACACAACATGGTTTCCCACCTGGTCATGTTCTTAGCAGTGACTGAAGCTCGCAAAAAGAAGGTGTATTACTAGAGAGGGTGCAGAGAAGGGCAACTAAGCTAGTCAGGGGTCTGGAGAACAGGCCTTATGAGGAGAGGCTTAGGGAGCTGGGGTTGTTTAGCCTGGAGAAGAGGAGGCTGAGGGGTGACCTTATCGCTCTCTGCAGCTACTTGAAAGGCCATTCTAGGGAGGCAGGTGTTGGCCTCTTCTCCCTTGTGACTAGTGACAGGACTAGAGGGAATGGGCTTAAGCTGAGCCAGGGTAGGTTTAGATTAGATATTAGAAAGAATTTGTTTACTGAAAGAGTGGTTAGGTATTGGAATAGGCTGCCCAGGGAGGTGGTGGAGTCACCATCCCTGGAGGTTTTTAAGAAGAGGATAGATGTGTTTCTTCAGGGGATGATTTAGGGGTAAGAGTAGTGTGGGGCTATCGGTTGGACTAGATGATCCTGAGGGTCCTTTCCAACCGTAATGATTCTGTGATTCTGTGTGATTCTGTGATTCTGTGATATTAGCCATAAAGCTGGATATGTGGCATTTCAGCAACTGACATATATTTCCCAAAATATGTAGGTTTGGGCTGCTGTTGGGTAGGTGATGGCTTTTTGTAACTGTGAGACTTGCAGGGCCCACGTACATTACTGTTTCTATGTCAGAAACCAGCCAGCTACTATTAACTGAAAACAACTTTCTTGCTTTCCTTTAAAAAAGACAACTCTCCACTATCAAAAGGTGGAGTTAGGCTCTGTTAGACTGCAATTCTGATCTTGAGCTTCATGCTGTTATTTACCCATGTGGGTGGAAGCAGAAAACTTGGCAAGAGCTAGGAGACAAATAAACTATGTGAAGAATGGAAATTTCTGATGAGAACTCTGATGTTGAGAACAAGGCCAGAAGTCTCAACTCTGAGCTGCTGTTCCTCTGGTGTCAGCACTCACACTGCAGGGTTGGAGCAAAAACATGATGGTTATAAAAAGCAACACTATCAATGATCCATAAAAGGGATGTAACAAGGCAACTACCTTGACAAAATGATATGAGGAGGACTGGCCATAGCAAAAACCAAATAGGCCTTGATTATGTGGTTTTTTCCCCCTCTTAAAGTAGGTTGAAGAAACCAAGATACAGCAAAGCTGAAAGTCTATTGAATTTCGCAGAAGTTCAAAGCTAGAACCTCTTGTTCACACTGTGCAGAGCTCTCACCCATGATCTGCAAGAGGTAAGAGGCAAGGAGCATATGCCTTGCACACAGAACTGATTATTCTTCCCAACCTTCAGACGATTCTCTATGCAACCCCCCCTTGAGCCTCTAATTCTTCTCGTATATAACAAAAAGACAAGAAGAGCTGTTTTCGAAGACCATCCATGAATGTTAAGTCCACCCAAAAAAGCTCCACTGAATTGAAAGGTGAGGAGGGTGTGAAGATACTACCTATGTTGGAGATAAAGCTTCAAAGCAGTCTTTCTCAGCAACAACTGCATCCAGAATTTAGCTCATTTCAGAAATAAGTAGGAGCTCAGACAATATTTAACTTGTCTAATCATAGCATGTTGGTAGCAATACTATAATTAAGAGAACAGAAACATTCTCATATGTGTGCCTAGAACAGTTTCTGGTGCCAGGGACAGGTGTTAGCAATAGGTGTCCCCAGTAAACACTGAACTAACTTAGTTCTTAAAATGTATGTAAGAGCTCAAACGCACAATCAGTCCCTGCAGCTGAACATGTGCCATCAGTCTACAGCAAAAACAAAGCATGCTAGCTTTGACCTGCAAAAATTTAGGCTGATGTACTTTATTTCTCATTTCCAACAGGAAGTAAGAGCACAAACAATTTTTTTCTGTGGTTGAAGTGATGTGATAACTTATTAAAGAGCAGTACCCTGGCATCTCTGAGTTCCAGCTATTTCATCCCAACACAGAGAAGCCATCCTGGAGGTGAAAGAGCCAGAACCAGAAGACATCCCACAGCAGCTGTTCCCACACAGATGTTGGAGGCAGCAGTGAATAATCTACAGCAACTGTTCAGAAGATTCTTGTCCTTACCATGTTTTAATGAAATATGTGGTGGCAAGGGGGCCTTAAGGAAGAGACTTTACAAGGCTGACATGACCTGAAGGTTCAGCAAGTCTGGGATCACCTAGCTGAAGTGAAGTAGACCTTAATATTCTTAATGTTGTTTAATGTCTATAAAACCAGCTCCTGTGAGTCTTCATCTTTGTCACATTGCAGGAGATTGTGACAATAAAAATATGCCACTTGTTTTGCACTACTGCAAAATTCAAATAAACTGCCAGTTTTTTCGTATATTTGTGGTTTTTTGGTCAATTTTCAGAACACAGAAAAACCATTTCTGGTTTCTGTTTGACTACACAAGAAAAACCTGAAGTTGGATACATATTGCTGCTGCTTTCAATTTTAGAAAAAATCAGTGCATAAAATTACTGTAACAATAAAATAAAACCAGCTACTAGTCCAGCCATTCTTCCTTTTAAATGAGAAAAAAAAAATGAAAAAACAAACAAACAAACAAATCCTCCACAATTACAAGAATACAGAATTCCTTTAAATTTGCTTAGATAAAAGCTTGGTATTTAATGTTTTCAAATAATTACAGTTCAGCTATTGACAAAGCCAAACCAGCAAATGATATCAAGGTTAGAAACAGAATCCTTTATCACAGAAATCACAGAAAAAATACAGGCAAAACCATAAGAGGACACAAAAAGAGGAACTTGCTTCATTTAAAATGGAGTTATAGGAGAGAAATAAGGACAGACAAACCCCTAAAGACTGAGTCTCATAATTCTGGTATTTTCATAAAAGTGGTTGCTCATAGCTGTAAGTGTACTAACTTTCTTACTCAGGGAAGCAGTCAACAAAACCCACATCACATTATCAACACACAGCACCTGTGTAGGATGGATATTGATGTGAGAGGCTAGTACATAGTTTCTGTTAATTGTGTAATCATGCCATCCCTCCTGCAACTTTTCAAATCAACCAATAAAGGCAAGAAGTCCTAATAGTTGTTAGGGAGACTGTTCAAAAACTAAAGTGAAAATTTGTGTCAGAGGACTGGAAACAAATATTGCAGCAGACAAATGAACAGGTTCCAGCAGACTACAGCTTGGAAAGATTATAAATTCCAAAAGATTTTGTAAGCAGGAAGATGGAATTAAAATTATGGACCAAATGATGTACCAGAGGCACAGGAGAAATATTGTCATCAAAATAGATGTAAGGCTTAATGAAAAACCATAAAACTAAAAAGGACTGTAAATTCAAATGCACTATTTGCATCATAAAAGGTCTTTGGAGAAATGTCACCTCAGCAGTATAAAAAAAAGATTTTGGGAGCAAACCCAAGTATATTAAAATATTGCTTTCATGCTGATATCATATGTAATCGCTTACTATTTTTAATTGTTATTATTGGTCTTTCTTTGGTTAAAAGACTTCTGAGGGAGACAATGTGTTCTAGAAGAAATTAATGAGACTCAACAGGGCATTGGTTTTAATACAACACCTTTTCAAAAGTGTACATCAGGCTCGTTTCTTTGAACAACAGCAGTACCATGCCTCTAAAGAGAGCAGCCTCTGCTCAACATGATAACTCTTCTTTCCCAGGACCCCACCATGACCTCCTGTGGACTTTAACACAAGGCCTTGTTTGGTAGTCACAGTTGGATCTCCGTTTTGGCTGCTGACCTTGCACAGCATTAATAGTTCAGTATCTTTGGCTATTCTCGCGAAAATCTCACTGTGCCCAAGGGTGAGGAAAAGGATTTGTTCACCATTAGGATCTTTGTTTACTTACAACCTCATGATGAGCCCATGGGGCCTCTCTGGAGAGCTACCAGGACTGTACCTAGTCTTTCCTTATTGCTCCTTGGGTCATTATTAAAACAGCTCCAAGGAAGCACAACATTTGTATACCCTTCTTCCATCTCCTAAATATTTGAGGTCCATTCTGCATACACATAGTGGAAAAGAGTCCCTGCCCTGAGTTTACAGCCTAAGTGATTAAAACAAGTAAAGAGTGAGGAAGGAAGAGATGAATATTTATGTCTGCTTATATTTAATATTGTTTATAGCTGGGGAAAAATGCATTCCTAGGACAACAGAAACCAAACCAACTCTCCTTCCCGGGTAAAACTACTTTTCATCTAACAAGAGCAAGCTTATGCTAAAATATCCCCTACACAAGAAGTGACCTGGATTGGTGGCTTTATCATTCACCAGAGATTGTTCCCAACAGCTGGCAAGGTGCTGCTGGTAGCTTACAGCTGGGGAACCCACTCAGGGTCCCCTCACAGTTATCCTGAGGCCAGCAGCAAGGCTGGGAACATCAACAGCAGTTACTGGTTTGAGTGGCTCATTTTTCAGATGCATATCTTCAGAGAGCCCTCTGAAGATGGCCAGTGAGGTGAAAAATCCTAAACCATTGGTTATTTTGGATGTTTAGTCTTTAACTTGGATTTTTTTTCCAATTGCCTGTAAAATATATTCCCAGTCTTTCTTCCTCCCAGGAGGGAAGAAGTGGAATGGAGTTCTCAAGAACACTGCAGAAACCACAGCGCAAAGGTAGGTTCTACCTTCCCAGTCGAGACCTGGAACAATCCTTAGAAGTGGGAAGTGTCTATCCGAACACTTCATATCAGGAAAAAAGTTTACTCATGCTTTGTGACATGGGCTGACACCACACTGGATTTGCAGTGAACTGATCTCCTGGGAAGAAGACAGGCAACGGAGAGCTCAGTGTTGTCTACTGAGATTTTAGTATCCTACAGCCAGGAAGGGAGGCTTTGGGCTGGTCTGCACAGACAGTGATCCCACAATAAAATAGACTATTAAAATTATGTGTGCTATGGTTTGGGTTAGAACAGAATTAATTCTGTTCAGTAACTGTATTTTCTAAAAGGGTATTCCAACCACATACATAATATCATATCAGCTTTCCCCCACACACACCTTGCCTGGACTGTCTCTTTAAGAAACCTGAGATCCCCAGGTGCCCCCCCAGGGGGAAGCCAGGGGAACCTTGGGAGTTTGCTGCTGGAGTTTGTTAAACTGGTGGCACGAGGAAGCCCTCTTCTCTTCTCTTTCTGCTGTGACATGGATGTATTGGAGGCTGCCTCTGCTCTCCGGGACACACGTGCTTGTTGCTGTTTGGACTGCTTAAGCCGCGCTGGGTACAGCTGAAACCGCGGTTCTGCTCCAGGACGCTCTCGACCCTGCCGTAATTATCAGTATAGAGGGGAAGTGGGTTTCGGTATTTGGGTCCTGTATATGTTTATATTATTTTCATTTACGTTTGCTGTTGTTATTAAAGCAGCTCTTAGTTTTTAACTTCCAATCCAGTCTCTCCTTTAACTGCCGTGCGTGGGGGTTGGGAAGAGCCTTTAAACCCACCACAGTGTGCAATAGTTTTAACTCAGGACCAATGTCCAGGTGTATCAGTTTTCTGAAATCACAGAAAAGATCTTCTGTGAACACTTAAGACTGAAAGAGGAAAGGAGCCGAGGCAGGATCTGAGTACTCTGTAGGGAAACAGCCTCCTCATAAACGCAACTGCAGTAATGACTTCATAACTGTCCTGACTGTCAGGTAAGAATTGATGCCCTGAAGTTCAGCAACAAGGAAATTTGAATGTATTTAATATTTAATAATTAATATTTTAAAAATTCCAAAGTGGGAACACAGCCATTCAGATATGTGTTTTCAGATAATTCAAAACATTTACAAAAATACTCTACCTCATCTCTTCTTTTGCATTAAGACAGCACAATTTTTTGTTTGCTCTAAGCAGTGAGACAGTGTTTTCTCTCAACAACAGGATTACCTCAAGCAGTTTACACCAGCTGTGATTAAAGAGAAAGGGAGCACAGCACACAAAGAGGGATCGCAAATGCTGCCCTTAACTGCTCCTACCAGCTCCATTATACTGAGTAATGTGACAGGTCCAAATCTTGGTTCCTATAGTTTTGAGATAAAGCAGAAAATTGACGACAGGCTGCGGTGGACAATGATGGGTTTATGAGGTTGTTTTGGAAAAACAAACATTGTTTAGAAGGATTATATGTTGTAATTCTACAGTAAGTCAGCAAAAATGCACCATAACAGGAACAGGCAAGGAGCAGGCATCCAGTTAATAATGTGAAATGACACAGTTTACACTTTATTGACCCTACTATGATTACTGTTAACTCTTATAAAATCACTCTGTGGCAGCAGGAGCTGCTTGATAAATGACAATACACTTTCCTTCTTGAGGAGCTTCTACTGCACTGCAGATGTACCCAAATTGTGAGGGCAATACTCAAAAGCAGGCAGCAAAAGAGGGAGCAAGGCCAGGCTCCAGGGCTCTATGGGGTCACAGCAGAGCCAGTGAGACAGTACCAGGGTGATATCCAGCCAAGGTCCTTGCCTCTGGGTGAAATGTCATTACAGCCTGCCCTTGCCCTTGCAAACTGCATCCATCAGCAAAAGCCCCATATGGGCTAAGGTGGGTCATGCCTTACCAGACACTGAGTTTGCCTCAGAGAGAGAGGGACAGTTTGAGTACAGGGCTGTAAATTAAATGTTCCTGATTAGCACATCAACTTTAGACACTGACAAAGACAAAACAGACTGAGGATGATGCATGGACACTATCCACATGGGTTACCTGAGTATCTGTGCCTCTGTGCTGAGTGACCACTTTCTTCATGCCCCTTTTGAAAATAAGTGCTCCTTTATGACTTGCTCATCAGAAACACCTCTTAATTCTCCGTGTGTCTCCTATTAGCAGTCCCAGCAGCTGCCAGTGACAGAGGTGTAGCATTACTGTAGGGCCAAATCAGCTGATATATACTGGCAAGATTCCTAGGGCTTGTTTTTTTCTAAGTTTGTAGCAATCAAAGCTTTAGCAGCCAACTGTTGACACCAAATAAAAATGCACATATCCCAAGTAACTAAGGTAAGTAGCCCTGACAAGGGTGGACTTCAATCAAATTTTCTCTCTGAGATGATAAGTAGTATGGTGAGAGAGGAAAACATGGACACCAGTTGGAGATAAAACTTACTAATTATTTGACCTATTTGGCAAGAAACAAAATAGTTTACTCTTCTAGGACACTGACCAAATCCTTGGGGTAAACCTGGCTTTTAAAATACACTGGTATTTGGTGAGTTGGTGCAGGTCTTCAATCCTATTTAATTGTTTGCCTACAACACTACACATCGCAGGGAGATATTAGAAGAGGAAGAGGAAATGCAGAAAAGTAACTGCTGTTAATGTAAAACATAAGAAACTGGTTTAGAAACGTGATTATAGCCAAAATCTTGCCTCCACTCTAGCTTGTGAGAATTTTGCACTTGATGTCAGAGAGCAAAAAGCACCCTCAGAAGTTAACAGTAGTTTATAACACAATCATACCTTAAAACAGAGTTAGTGTGTTCACACAAGTTATATATTGGAATATCAAAATAGCAGCTTCATCCAGCCACTTGCTTATGAGACGTGCCAAGTAAAAAATTGTGAAAAAAGCTCAGCTAGAAGCTTTTTCTACAAAGATCAAGTACTTAAAAGTTAGACAACATTGTACAAAGAGCATGAAGCATGAGAAGAAAATGGTGTACTTATAAGAGATAGATGCGGAAATTTCAAACCTGATACTTTAGTCCAGTACTTGATTTAAAGAGAACAGTAAACACATCCCACTTATCTTGCTGATAAAGAACATGGAGCTGCCACAGTCATCCTGGAAGGAATCCAAAGCAAACTTGGGCAAAACCTGAAAATATCCGTTAGTATGACTGAGTGGCAAAAGATGATTATTCATTCTAATCAATCTGTTAATTTGTTTCTGGAAAAAATGAATTAATCTGCTTCTAATCAAAACAAGGGCTTATACATTACACTGTGCATGATGAACCACTACCAATAATAATATAAGCACAGCTGGGTTTCCTAATAGATTTTTTTTAAAAAAAGAAGAGAGATTTGGTAGCTCACCCCCTCAAAATAACACCATTCAGGCTTGTTTTCTTGCAACACAGTTCTACCACTTTGCCCAGTCTAATTTCAAGCACCACACTGATGGATCTTCTATTCCAAACCCTTTTCTCTTCCCAGCCTTCGCTGACTCTTTGCTCTAACTCATTTGTTCCAGATGTTTTCCCCCTATTCATACTCTCAAACTCTAACCTCTTTCCTTTGCTTACCATTGATTTAGTGAGAATAACCATATCAGCTGAGACCTCTTGTCACCTCTGTTTATGCTGCTAAGGGTGCCTTACTTAGGACTTGGCTTTCCACAGTGCTCAGATTCTGCCTCTTCTCTTTCTAAAAGTAGAATCACAAATAGTCATAGAATGGTTGGCATTGGAAGGGACGTTAAAGATCACTTAATTCCAGCCTCCCTGACATTGGCAGGGACACCTTCCACTAGACCAGGTTGCTCAAAGCCTCATCTAGCCTGGCCTTGAACACTTTCAGGGAGGGGACATCCACAACTTCTCTGGACAACCTATTCCAGTGTCTCACCACCTTCACAGAGAAGAGTTTCTTCTTTATAAATCTACCCTCTTTCTGTGTAAAACCATTACCCCTTGTCCCTGATAAAATGCCCCTCCCCATCTTTCCTGTAGGCCACTAAGTACTAAGTACTGGAAGGCTGCTACAGAGCCTTCTGTTCTCTAGGCTAAACATCCCCAACTCTCTCAGCCTGTTCTCACAGGGGAGGTGCTCCAGCCCTCTGATCATCTTCATGGTCTTCCTCTGGACCTGCTTGAGCAAGCCCATGTCTCTTTTATGCGAGGGGTACTGCACACAGTACTCCAGGTGAGATCTCATGAGCTCAGAGCAAAGGGGCAGAATCACCTCCATCAACCTGCTGGCCACACTTCTTTTGAGGCAGCCCAGGATGTGATTGGCTTTCTAAGCTGCAAGCACATATTGCTGGTTCATATTCAGTTTTTCATCCACCAACACCTCCAGGTCCTTCTATGCAATGAGTCCAAAGAGTCCAAAGACGCTGTGACATTCTGTTGCTCTTACTGACTCTTGACATTGTGCCAATCACATGTAGAGAAGATCAAATTGCTCCAACCCCTACCTTTTTATTATCACAGAATCACAGAATGTCAGGGGTTGGAAGGGACCTCAAACGATCATCTAGTCCAACTCCCCTGACAGAGCAGGATTCTTCCCTGACCAGGAATCGAACCCGGGTCACACTGAATCCTAACCACTAGACCACCACTTCAGTGGCTGCTCCACTCATCTCCCAGCCTGTATCTGCACTTGGGATTGCCTTGACCCATGTGCAGGACCTTTACACTTGGCCTTGTTGATCTTCATGAACTTTGCATGGGTCCACCTCTCAAGCCTGTCAAGGTCCCTCTAGATGGCATCCCTTCCCTCCAGCATGTTGACGGCACCACATAGCTTGCTGTCATTGGCAAACTTGCAGAGGATGCACTTGATCCCAGTGTTCCTGTTGTCAGCAAAGATGCTAAACAGCGCTGGTCACAATACTAGCCCCTGAGGGACTCCACTCATTACTGGTCTCCACTCAGACATCAAGCCCTTGACTACAACTCTTTCTGTCAAAATCCTTAATAATGTTTAATTCACCCTTCTCTGAATCATAGAATCATAGAATTGTCAGAGTTGGAAGGGACCTTAAAGATCATCTAGTTCCAACCCCCCTGCCTGGCAGGGACACCTTCCACTAGATCAGGTTGCTCAGGGCCCCATCAAGCCTTGTCTTAAAATCTTCCAGGGATGAGGCTTCCACAACCTCTCTGGGCAACCTGTTCCACTGTCTAACCATCCTCGTAGTGAAGAACTTCCAGCCTCATTAATCCCACTCTGATAATGAGGTCTCTGAAGCCCATCTTGGAAAAACATAACTAGGAGAAATTTCATCAGTGTTTGGTGGAGAGCCCATCAGTGATGTCTTTACTCCTGACAAACCTGCATATGCTCCAAGACAAATACAACACTGAGACTCAGTACATCTGCAGCTCAGAATGATACTGGCCAGCCTCTACCCATCAATAAATGCCAAAAAATTTGGCATTGTTTGCTTATTTCTCCCAAATGGGTAACTCTGAAATGATATTTCCTATGCTGTGACCCTGCTTTTGTTCTTTCACAGATAAAAGCATGAGTACTTCGAAGACACCGGGAGACGGAAGAACTGGCAGTCCCATGGGTGAGCAAGGAGTCTTATGCTGGAGCCAGGTTTGCAAAGCCAGTCACTCTCAGCTTCACCCTTTTCCTTATCATCACCTGTGTCCTCCCTCACCAGTGCCAGCTACTTGACACTCCAGGTGCACTAAACTTGACACTCCAAGCTGCACTAAAATCCTGCTGCCAAGTGAGAACAGCAAGCTTCATGGTGGAGGAAGCTGAGTTGGGTGTGTGCCAGCCCCCAGTGGACTCAGGACATGCCCCCCTGCCTTTTGGTACTGTGTGGGCAAGGTTGCACTTGGGGCCAGATACCAGACAGTAGTACAACCCATGTCACACAGAGTGCCACTTGCTTCCCAGATCCACAGATATGAACAGACCTAATGTGGTAGCTTTTCAATGAGCTCAGGACATTTTAGCTCAAGTGAGAAAAACTGGGACTTGTGCTTTATTCCATTAATTTTGCTTCAAGCAAGATTGCTTGACTCCCCTCAAACGAGAAGGAATGCCTCAGAAACATCCAAAACAGACAGTAGAGCAAAGTCCCTTCAAAAAGCCTGAGAGTCATGCTGGCTTTTGGTTTCATGGGGGTTTTTTGTTTTGGTTTGTTTTTTTTTACAAAGTCTTAAAACACATAGGCAAGGACAGTTGTGAGTGCTCATACCTTACTGAAAACTTCTACAAAGCCTCAAATCACACGCACAAAATTCATACAAGAGTTTGATCCTTCAGAGAGAAAGGGAAATGGAAGCTGGAGCTTCAAAACAAAAAGAGAAAGAAAAAGAAAAAGAAGGGGGGAAAAAAAGAGAAAAAGCCAAAAACGTTCCTATTAACTAATAAAGAAATAAGATTAAACAAAAAACTGTGGCATAGCTTTGATGTCTACTGTGGAGAAAAATTTTGTTCTTGTCCCAGTAGGAGCTTAGGGAAGATAATTTAGAATCCCACTGGGCAAACATGCTGTGTTATCACATTGCCTGTTTACAGCCTAGCGTCACCTCTGGGGACTGTTTGCACACTGAGCTTCAACAAGGTTAGATGAGGTAACAACATACAGCTTCAGCTAAATATTCATGAACATGGGAAGCAGTGCATCACTACCGAGGAGCTAGACATTAGCTTGGCATGGTTAGCCTTCATGGCTTCAGCTGTATGGCCACTTTCTATAGTCACAGAAGAAGGACCAGGAAACTCTTTTTCCTCCAGTTTTCTAAAATTGCTAGTTGCTTCCCATGGAGTGCAGATACCTGATCTTTAACAAAACCCATGCAAATTGTGCTGGACTCCTCTCCTTTGCAAAGAAAACTGCTCTCTATTAATGCAACATTTGCATTTAATTAGCAAAGAGACAGAGCAAACTCTTGGGGGAAAACAAAAAAAAAAGTAATCTTCCAGCACCAGGGAGTATGTGAGAGAACGGTATAAACTGCTTTCTTGCTGTTGGCCATACTAATGCTAAGGCTCCCTCACTGTTGCCCTGCTAGGCTCTGTTTAATATCTTTATAAATTACATGGACGTAGGACTGGAATGTATTGTAAGTAAATTTGCAGATGACGCTAAATTGGGAAGTGCTGTTGACTCTAGCAAGGGCAGAGAGGTACTTCAGAGGGATCTGGATAGATTAGAGGACTGGGCTGCCATAAACCACATGAAGTTTAATAAGGACAAGTGCCGGGTTCTGCACTTGGGTAGGGCCAACCCAAAAAAAAAAATACCAGTTGGGGAATGTGAAGCTGGAGAGTAGCACTCTAGAGAGGGATCTGGGAGTTTTGGTAGATTGTAGGTTGAATATGAGCCAGCAATGTGCATTGGTGACTACGAGGGCCAATAGGATTCTGGGGTTCATCAAGCTCTCCATTGCTAGAAGATTGAGGGAAGTGCTGGTCCCACTCTACTCGGCTCTGGTGCGGCCTCACCTGGAGTACTGTGTGCAGCTTTGGGCACCACAGTACAAGTAGGACATGAGGCTGTTGGAGAGTGTCCAGAGGAGGGCCACAAGGATGGTGAAAGGAATGGAGGGGAAGTGTTATGTGGAAAGGCTGAAAGCACTTGGTCTGTTCACCCTGGAGAAGAGGAGACTTAGGGGAGACCTTATAGCTGTCTATAACTTCCTCACCAGAGAGGGAGGGGTGAGTGCTGACCTCTTCTCTCTGGTGGCTAGCGACAGAACCCGGGGGAACGGCATGAAGCTGTGCCGGGGGAGATTTAGATTGAATATTCGTAGGAGTTTCTTTACCCAGAGGGTGGTGGAGCATTGGAACAGGCTCCCCAGGGAGGCTGTCATGGCCCCTACCCTCACGGAATTTAAGCAGCACTTGGACAAGGCACTTAGGCACATGGTGTGACTATGGAGTTGTCCTGTGCCTAAACAGGAGTTGGACTTGATGATCCTAATGGGTCCCTTTCAACTCTGGCGATCCTGTGAACAAGGCCAAGAGCCAGGTCCTATACTTGGGTCACAACAATCCCATGCAATGGTACAGGCTTAGGGCAGAGTGTCTGGAAAGCTGCCTAGTGGAAAATTTCCTGGGGCTGCTGGTTGACAGCAGCTGAACATAGACAGTATGTCCAGGTGGCCAAGAAGGCCAACAGCATCCTGGCCTGTATCAGAAACAGTGCGGCCAGCAGGACTAGGGAAGTGATTTTCCCCCTATACTTGGCACAGGTGAGGCCACAGCTCAAATACTGTGCTCATTTTTGGGCCCCTCAGTGCAAGAAAGTCACTGAGGTGCTGGAACATGTCCAAAGAAGGGCAATGAAGCTGGTAAAGAGTCTAAAGCACAAGTCTTATGAGGAGCGGCTGAGGGAACTGGAGTTGTTTAGTTTGGAGAAAAGGAGGCTCAGGAGAGATCTTCTCACTCTTTACAGGTACCTGAAAGCAGCTTGTAGCAAGGTGGAGGTCAGTCTCTTCTCCTAAGGAACAAGCAATGGGACAAGAGGAAATGGCCTCAAGTTGTGCCAGAGGAAGTTTAGGTTGGATATTAGGAAATACTTCTTTACTGATAGGGTTGTCAAGTACTGGAACACGCTGCCTAGGAATGTGGTGGAGTCATCATTGCTGGAGGTATTTAAAAGACATGTAGATGTGGTGCTGAGGGACGTGGCTGTGACTTGTCAGTGCTAGGTTAACAGATGGACTTGGACTTAAAGGTCTCTTCCAGTCAAAATGATTCTATGATTTTATGACCTCACAGAAGTAACAAAGAAGCTGGAGTGAGTAGAGGAGACTTTTCTTCCACTTCAGTATTCTGGCCACTGGAAATTAGCCAAAGAGGATGCTTTAGAGATGCCTTTCTCTGATATCTGACATTGTGGGGCCACATACGCATCTAAATCACACAACAAAAACAAGAGGTTTATTATATGACCGAGTTAAAATCCTACCTATTTAATGCATCCAGAGCTTATATTAAAAAATACTGTAATGTTTCAAAGTCCATTACTCAAAATGCAGATCAACCACGTTTGCCTCTGATCTATAATTTAGGCCTGCAGCTCATCTCATTATGCTAAATCTTACATGATCCTGTATTGTTTTTCACTGGGGCCTCCTGCTTCCATCGCCTGGGCTGGAAAACTCTCACTTAAGAAAGCATCAGTCTATATTTTGGTTAATCCCCATGAGTGGGTGCAGGAGCTGGACCTGTTGGACTTGGCTCAGGGCCTCCTCCCGGGGCTGGTGGGCTCATGTGCTCTCGCTAACCGCCTGCCCGAGCGCCGCTGAGCCCCCCAACTGAATCAGGGCAACTCCACGACCTCGCTTCCGAACCGTTCTCGGGAGCCGGATTGGTCCGTGGCAGCCGTGACGTCATACCCCTTCCTTCCCCGCCCGCGAGATCCCTGCACCACTCTTACATCACAGTCAGCCCACGGCCGGGTGGGGTGGGGTTTCAGCGTTGTGTACCCGCCTGCGGCTCCGCCCTCGCGGCGCTGGTGCGTGACAGAACCGGCCGGTATTCTCTTGCAGCCCCTAGTACTGTTGCTGCTGCTGCCAGGTAGGGCCGCGTGTCCTGGGCGGGAGGATAGTGCCGGGGCTTTCCGTCCAGTGGCAGGGTGCGGCGCAGCCGGAGGAGGAGAAGGAGAAGGAGGAGGAGGAGGAGAGTGGGGGATGGGGGGCCGTGGCGGGAGGCGCGCAACAAGTGCGGCGGCGGGGCGGAAGGCGGGCTCGGTGAGCAGCGAAGCCGCGACCGGCAGCGGCGGGTGGGCGGGAGGAGATGGGTCGGAGGAAGGGCCGGGGTTTTCACAGGGAGCGTTTTCCCCCGGTGCAGTTAGTCAAGAGAATGATGCAATCATACATTGCCATGGCTACTGCATCCCCGGCCGGCGGCGGCCTCTTCCGCTGCCGCGGGACACAGAATCGAGAGAAAGAATACGGGCAGGAAGCGGGAACAACCCCCCCATCTGCATTTAATGGCAAGGAAACGGCCCTCGGCCTTACGCTGCCTCCCCGGGGAGGGGCGATTGCTGCTATGGCTCCAAACAAAAATCCTCATCCGCTTTTTCCCTTGCGGTCTGAGTGTGCATGGGACGAGCGGGGGTTGGGTGTTGGCCGAAGGTCTTGCCAGGCTCGGGAGGAAAGACGACTTCCGCGAGCCCAAAATCTTGCTCGCTTCCCCGAGCGCCAGGCTCGTTCGGAAATGGAGCCTCGGGTACGGTAATTCCCAGTTTTGCCTGTGGGACAGGGCAGATGCCACATTAAACTAGCGCCATGAAGATGTGCAGTGCTTCTAAATGGTGCCTGATCGTTTTAAAATTTAAATAATTTTAAATGCAAACGTTAGGAAATAATTAGAAAAGGCAGAGCATGCGATAAAAATGTGTCAGTGTATCAGATGCGTATGCAGGGACTTTCTTAAAAACTTGATGACCTTGCTTTTATCTCTTCCATCTCCTAGGAAGCCTCGGGCATTAGCAGCATTAGAAGCTGGCACGGTCGGGGTTGTGCAGAGCATCGTCTTGGGCGATTTAAGTGTTTTGTTCTTTCCTGCCTGCTCTGGCTGCTCTTCTCTCCCCACCCCGCCCCATCCCCGCCCCCTCCTCCCCGGCCAGCTTCCGAGGGACTCACCAGCTGAGTGAGGATCCCACTTCGCAGAGCTTTCTGGCACCCATCTGCGCTCTGAATCTGCAGACAAAAGGCCAGTTTTGCAGACCTGGGCAGGAATAATAGCACCTTGGCTTGCGCAGCAAGAAGGCCTCCCGGCAGATGACAAGAGGCATTTCTCCCTCCCCGGGGCAGCCGGGTGTGGATACCGCCACTGATACAGGTTATCAGTGTGCCCAGGGAACACAAATGGGTGATTCCTCCTGCTGGTGCTGTAGGATTCGGGGCCGCTGCGCAAAACGTGAGCGGAGAGCTCAGCTGGCTGCTGGCGAGGGAAAACATGGCAGGGGCACGATGCCTCTGATGAGGATGTCTCCAGAACTGCTGTGTGTACATAGGAACAGGCCCTGCTGCTGGAACCAGAGCAGGGAAAACGTGCAGGCAGTGGTGAGGCACTGCCTTTTGCCGGACTTTGGGCCAAGTTGCTGTCAGGGTCAGGTTATCTCTAGGAGTAGCTCTCCCACAGGACCTGGCAGCTGTGGCCTGCTGTAGAGGGTTGGTTAAATGATTCTCAGATAGGAGCAGGGGTTTGCAACTGCCAAGTTTTTGTATATGTGGGCTAATGGTGTTGCTTCACCAGTATTAAGCTGCTAGCATAGAGAGAGAGGAATGTATTGATTTTTATTACAAATTTGTGAATAGTCCTGAAAAATTTTGCAATGTAACTGGTGTTTTGCTCTAAGCCTTCCTTGTTCCTTTGGTGCAGCTGCAACCTGAGCTTTTTGTCTGCTGTTAGATAATTCCATAGCTAGAGGTAAGTACTGGTGTATCCTCACCGCTGCTAACAGAAGTGGAAGCTGGGTCAGAGTGAGTTAAGCCTGTGGCATGCATGATCATCTGATACTGTTTAGCAATAAAAGCTGGAGTTTCTTACAGAAATATTAACGTATTTGGGATGGACAAGACATAATCTATTTTCAGACCAGCAAGTAGCCAAGGCTACTCTGCCTGAGGGGAGCTGTAATTGCATGCACACAGTGAGGATTTCCCTTGAAACCTTGTGGTGGGTGCCTGGAGATGGCTAAGGTCAGCTAGTTAGAAATCTCCTCCCAGGTTTATATGAAATGAGGAGTGGATGAAAGAGGCTGCTGTGTTCAGCTTGCTGGAGTTAAGAGCAGGTTTGCCCTCAAAGATGTTGTTGCCATTTTACACAGGTCAAGGATACTAAAAGATATGCTAAAATTTTGCTGGATTTTAATGCATTTCTTAGAAGGTCCATGTTACATATATAATGTGTGCTGGGAACCCTCTAGGGACTTCTTTGTGTTTTTTATCCTAAGTGGCTAAGTGAATTTGTCATCAGTGATCTAACTTGAGTCTCCTATATTTTAACATTGAAATGCAACCAGAGAGCAGCAATTAAGGGAAGAGTCTGTCTGCTGGTCTTTTGCCTCAGTGTGCTTTTTGAAAAGCAGTTGCACTTTGTGTGGTTTAGGATATTTTACATACCCACAGCTGATTAAACGAAGTATCTTTGGCTGAAACTCGCGTATATTTGGTACATAGTTAATAGCATCTTAAAGATACTTAGTTTATGTGCTGTATGGCTAGTCTCTGGGTTTATAGTGCAGGTTTTTTAGTAGGTTGATGTTTTTACATCTCTCAGCAAGAATTCCTCTTGTTGCATTCCTTGCCTTTAGTACAGCCAGAGTTCTGGTCTAATCTCTTCATTCCCTGCTAACCTTCATTATGTGTTGTTCACAAGAGAAATTGACTTAGAGAAGACAGAACTAACATAACAGAAAAGTGAGCTGGAAATAATGCTGTAAATCTGTCAGGCCTCTGTGCAGCACCTTTAATTGCCCGTTCTTTTGCAGCTCTCTAGGAGCAAATTTTTGGAATTATGTTTGAGGATTTAGATTTTTGGGGTAATGGTGGAGCTGACTATTGTAGAATTTCCATCAGCTGCAGGTGGATAGTGCAGCACATACAGCAACCAGAGCTGCCCCGTGGGGAGCATATTCCTTGTAAGTGACATTCAGTTGGTAATTGGTTAAATGCTGTCAAGTACTTAGCTGACCTCATTTCTTTTCCTCATTTTCTGGGCAGCAAACATTGCAACATCAAATGTTTTTGTTTCTGCTGAGCTCTGAGAAAAACCCACTGGTGGAGATCAAGGTGGTGTTGCTTGCTAGGTTAAAATGCCTGTCTTCTGCCTGTATTCTAGTAGTCTCTGCAGTCCTTGCTCCATGGCAGGTGAAGCGATTCTCCCAGTTAATGCTGTCTGCAATTGTGTACGGTCGCATATTAAAACAGCATTGTGCCTGTATCCTGTTGTCCCCTATGTGCCTCTTGGATATAGTGCTAAAAGGATGTCACCAGTGAGTGAGTGTTCATCCTTGCTCCTACTTGCTGCTGTCTGATGGGCTGGGCAGGAGCAGTGTGGCAGTGCAGGGCAGTCATCAGGCAGGAGGGTAGGCTTGGTGGTGTTTCAGGTGTCACCTTGCTGCCAGCACAGGAGGTGCTCTGCTTTCTGTCTAGCCAGGGGTTCCTGCCACAGCAGCAAGAAGCCTGAGCTCTCATACTGTGTGCAAAATTACCTCTTGGGATGGGTCATGGCAGAGAGGCTCCTTCGGATTGGGAAAGCCTTTAGGAGCAAATGGGCTCTTGGTGGTGTGCAGTTTGTTTGGTGTTTTGTTTTTTGTTTGTTTGGTTGGGGGGGGTTGTGTTTTGTTTGGTTGGTTGGTTTTGTGTGTGGGTTTTGGTTTTGGTTTTTTGGGTTTTTTTTTTTTTTTCAGACATTGGGGGTTTGCTCTGTTTTTGAACAAGGGCAGGGATGCTTTTTCACTGCTGAGGAGAAGAGCCACAAATACGTCTACCCATTATTTCTTGTCAGGTTTTTTTACTCCCATGCTGTCTTGAGATGCGTGGGTCACAAGCCTATTCAAACCTTCTTTCATTGCCTTGTCTGAAATTAGTTGTTTAGGAGTGTGATCTATAAAGTTGTTTAAATATAGGAATGCTTTTGGGGCTGTTTGCCTCAGATCTTTGCAGTAATACTTTTGTTTTCCTGTTTTTACAATGTACAAAATGATATTCTTCCAGGATCCAACATATTCTTTTGACTTAGATTAGATATTGGGAAGAACTGCTTTACTGAAAGAGTGGTGAGATATTGGAATAGGCTGCCCAGGGAGGTGGTGGAGTCTCCATCCCTGGAGGTTTTTAAGAAGAGGATAGATGTGTTTCTTCAGGGGATGATTTAGGGATAAGAGTAGTGTAGGGTTATTGGTTCGGCTAGATGATCTTGAGGGTCCTTTCCAACTGTAATGATTCTGTGACTACATGATAGACTTCAGAAATTTATGCTTACTGCATACTAGTCAGAGCACACTTCCTTATGTGCATGCAAACACTTCATAAAACTGACAGTAATCCTTGTAATCTGTAGCTGTTTTGTCATGTGCAGTATAAGTTGCTAATCTGTGATTCTTAGTTGTGTTTAAAATGTAGAAGATTCCTGCAATCCAAATGGTGTATGCATGCTAGCATTGGAAATGTTTTTCTCCTTAGTTGGAAGATCACACACAAGGACAAATGAAAAAGGGTAATCAGTAAATTACACAGAAGTTAGTCTGCTTAGAAACTTATTTCCAGTTCACATTGCACTGCCATGGCCTTTCCTAAGGCTGTTTAAATTTGGTATTGCCGCAGTTCGGTTAGGAGGGCATTGCTTAGGCTGACATCCCTGAAGTTCCTCAGTGCTGACTGGTAAAAGTGATTTATATCTGGATTCTTGAGGGCACAGCAGGTTCCTGTGTCCAACAGAACAGCAATAATATCGCTGTTTGATAAAGGTATTGTAAACAGTGACCTGTTTGTTTGTTTGACAAATCAAATAAGCACTGCCTCAAATGTTGCTGTGGACTGTGTTCACAGTGGCTCTTCCTAGATCTGTTTAGTGAAATTAATCTCCTAAAATTCATTGCCGTGGTTTCTGTATTTGTGTTTTGGATGTTGGCTTTTACCCATTATCATACAGGGTAAGTAAGAGCACGAGAACCAACTTGTCCAAAATATGTGGTCGGCAAATGCTTTCCTGCTGTATTCAGTGCATCGGAGAGTTGTTTAATTTCCTCAATGAAATGGTTGACTTGTGTGGAACACAAAGCTTCAAGCATTTAGAAAGGACAGTGGCAGTCTAATAATTCCCTTACCAGGTATAGAGATTTTACAGATGCATGCTGCTAAGTGTAATTGTCACTTCTTCAAGAACAAATGAGTCATGCTATTTCTGCTGAACTCAGTGCATTAGAAGTTTATTTTAGCATCCCTTTGCATCTGGGTATTTTGCATGCCCTTAGTAAAGCACTATTAGCTGTAGAGATTATGCTTCTTTAACAATAGCTTTGTTGATGACCAGTGGCATACTGAGCAAGTAGAAATATAAAAACTTTCCATGAACTGGTATTTATGCTAGAGTTATCTGGGTTTAGTTGACCTCCGTGTCAAAGCTTCATACCAAACATTTGCCTTGGGAGATGCTTTGGGCGATGGCTAAATATCCTCAGTTGCACTGGTGTTTACAGGAGATAAAACGTGCTTGTGCAAAGCTGAAACAAACATGTAATAAACCTTTTTTTCCTACATTTTGAATTCTGCCCTGATCTTTAATCCCTACATAACCCTGCCCTTTGACATGCTGAATCAGCAATTTGAACAAAGTGACCCTACCTCTTCTGTTATTGCTTGGAAGCGCTCCTATCCCTCTGTGACCTTGAGAAAACCATTTCTCTTCTTGCCAGCTGTCTTTGCTGTGACCGGAGGGTAATTGCTTTCTTCCTATGTGCAAGCTCAGGCTCTCTGCTGTGTAACATGGGCTTAATTTCAAAGAGGGTGTAGTCTTGATTTTTAAAGGCATATGCGTGCTGATGGATGTTTCTGTTGGTGTTGTGGTTCTTAAGGATGTTACCAGGGTTAGATCAAAACTAATTTGCAGAATAATGTGGTTTAGCTTATTAAACTGAATGCATCTCAAAGTACCTTATGATTTTAGGCCACAGGGTTAGCTAATTAATTTGTAAGCATGCAAGTGTTTCTTTTTTTCTTACCCTTTGCCTTACTTTATGCTGTTTCAAACTTGCTGGAAAGCATTTCAGACAAAGGCAGTGTTTCAGCTGTGCCCTTGTTGGCTAAGGAGCCCCTAACAAGTGCCAGGAAAAAGGCCACCTTCTCTTAGAAGCCATAGGGTTGCAGGTTTGGAGCAGACCACAGCTTGGTGGAGGAGTTCCTCTGCCTCTGCTGAGTTAAAACCGTGGCATCTATATTCAGATAGAAGTCTTGAAGATCATAGCAGGTCTTGAGGCTCTTAGAACTGATCAAAAGAAATCTTGTCTGTTTGTCACTATGAGCTCTGAGCAACCTAATCTAGTGGAAGGTGTCCCTGTCAGACAGGGGGGTTGGAACTAGATGATCTTTAAGGTCCTTTCCAACTCTGACAATTCTGTGATTCTGTGATTGTTATTAATTGCCAGTGGAGGGGTCTGAACACAGGGGTCTAATTCTTGAGCTGGTACTCTGCCCTCAGGTTTGTTTTCATGTGAGATCATGAAGACTTGGGAAACTATAGACCTTTGTATCTTAATCTTTATAAGCTTCCCCTTAGATGTGCTATTTCTATTTGCATAATTTATTATGAAAGCTTCTGTTAACCTTTTGCTGAAGGATTGTCTCCTGCTCCTAGGTGGCTTTAGAAAATGCTGAGGTTTGAATCACTTTGAGATTCATCTCCTAGCCAAACAGTAGGAGGAACCTTTGACGTAAATAACAATAGTTAAACTTTTAACCAGTTCAGAGAATTACATTCTCCAGTGTTTAACATCGCCCTGCCCTTTAGAAAAAGAAACTTGAAAAACCTTTTTGTGTGCTGAAGTTCAAATGGCATAATAGTTTGAGTGCATGCACATGTGCATACCAAAAAGCATCTCTGTGTTCAGTTCATTCATGTGGCTGCTTGCATGCCTTTGAGGAAGACCTCACATGGTAGCTGCAGTACTATGTTGATGGAGGCATAGGAATCTGGAATTGGCTTTGAAGGACACAGCGGTTGTCGTGCCTGCATTTTTATGGGTATATGTGGATTGCAGGGTAGTGGGTGCTTACGGTGAATGTCTGATGACACTTCAGTAGTTCATTTCTCTTCTGCAGTACGAGCATGAAGAGTTTTCTCTTAACTGATCATAGACTCTGTGAACTGATGCAAGCTGTGAGCTGTTTGTCCTAAATTAGGGTCATATATGCGTCATATATTTGTCCCTTAGTTCACTTGTGTACAGTGGCTTTTTGGGATGTTGTTAAGCTTTACTTTAGTCTTTTGAGACATTAGTCTTGTGTGGTGTACATTTGAATGACAGTTTTATTACAAGAAAGCTGGTGAGGGGCTTAGAAGAAAGCTGGCAAGGAGCTTTTTAGGAGGTCAGGTAGTGGTAGAACCAGGGAAAACGGATGGAAGCTAGAGGAGGGTAGATTTAGATTAGACATTAGGAGGAAGTTCTTCGCTGTTAGGGTGGTTAGACAGTGGAACAGGTTGCCCAGAGAGGTTGTGGAAGCCCCATCCCTGGAAGCTTTTAAGAGAAGGCTGGATGGGGCTCTGAGCAACCTGATCTAGTGGAAGGTGTCCCTGCCAGGCAGGGGTGTTGGAACTAGATGATCTTTAAGGTCCCGTCCAACTCTGACAATTCTGTGATTCTATGGTTTGCCTTAAATATTTATTGGTATGAAAGATGTGAGTGTTGCAAACTGTGTCAAAGAGATAACCACAAGTGAAAAATGAGACACATTGCAGGCTTTAGCTTGCTGACTTGCTGGCCTAGCAGAGGCAGAAACTTCCTGTGTTTTTGCTTTGCTGGTTGTGAGTAGGTAAAGTCTCGAGCAGACACAATCTACAAGGTCCCCTGTGTTTAAAGTCAACTTATGTTTGTGCCTAACCAAGTCTTCAGCAAATCAGATCATGTCTCACCACACCCGCACATATGCATGAACCAGGTGGAGAATTTGGGACTGGGACTCTGTAAAATGGTGCCACTATAAGCTAGGAGGGGGAGCCCCACCACCAAGACACATAACATCAAGAGGACCAACGGGACACCACTGGATTGATCCATGGGTAGCGATATCTTTTGTCTGTCTGTCTCCCTGTCTTTCTATCTCTTTCTGTTTATCAATTTATAACACAACTGTGCGGGACTTGTTGGTCTAGTTGAGTGATTTATTTAGGTAGTGTTAGGTAATTGCCATTAAGGTATCGTGTTGAACTGCATGCCTTGCATTTTGTACTAATAAATCATAAAACTGGTTGGCTGGTGTCATTTCAGCCTAATTCAGTCCAAGGGGATCATGAATGTGTTTTTCTGCTGAAGGGGGAAGATAAGCAGCTGCTTTTTGGTTGCAACAGCTTGACTTACTGCATACATGAACCATTGTTAATAGGAAAAATACATGTGCTTGTAGTGTGGTTCTTTTTTTATTAACATTTGTGACTGTGTCAGAAAATAAGCTGCTAGTCTAGCAAACTCTTACTTCTGAATTTTTCTCTGCCTCCTTAACAGGGCTAAGCAGAAAAGCCTCTTGCAAAAGATTTGAGCAGTTTTTTTCATAATGTATTGAATTCTTACTTGCATGTCCTGCAGAAGGCACAGCTTATACCGCAGTCACCTCTGCAGCCTCTTGTTGGCTCCAGCTACAGCAGAAGTGGCTGGACTTGCCTGGCCCTGGCTACCGGACTCAACCATGAGATGGGAAATTTTGGACAGATGTCCCCGCTGCCTTCTGCAAGTGATTAAAATGCAGTGTAAGGGCTAGAGGAGAATACAAGTGTGAGGGAACACCTATAGAGTGGCAGACCCATTACATAGGCACGGAGATAGCCAGCATTAAACAAGTCAGTAAGGAGTATTGCATTTGGCAAGCCTCTTCTGCCTGGTTAAAAATGAGGAGGAAGAAAAGTAATGCAGGCAGTTACAGAAAGGCCACCATGTTTCAGCCCTGCTAATGAGTGAGCTGCTGCTGCCTATACCTGGTTATTGGTAAAAATTAGCATGGACCGAAGACATTTTTAAAGCCAATGATAGTGTCAGACCACTTATGAGAGTTTAAATGGTTGTAGCTCTGTCCTCTGGTTCTGCAGCCTTCATCAGGTTTCAGAGTAATTCTCCAGAGGCTATACTTGGTCCTCCACTTCTACTTGATAGGTTCCCTTAACCTATAACTTCTCTAACCGTTCTTCTGCCCTTTCAAAACTATCATCATCTCCTTTTGAAGCAAGCAAAAGCAGACTGCGACTCTGGCCATACCTTGCAGAACAAAAATAATATCCTTTTGATACTTCTTTATATTTTGTGTCCTATCACCACTGCTGAGTGGTTGTGTTAACTTACAGGAAAGGACTGCTCATGTTATTTTCAAAGGTTTGAAAATCATCATAGTCTATCTCATCTAGTCTATCTAGTTGACTTGTCCTGAACTCAGTGAGGGGTTTTCTTAGGTAAGATTCTCAAACCTAAACTCTAGTTGAGAAATTGCAGAGCTGTCATGAATTTCCAGTTGTGCAAATTGAATAGTTCTTCATTTCACAAAATGCATCAGGCTCCAATGATGCACCAACATGGGTGCTAGTTGCATAGAGCACAGTTCAGTTTTCTTAAGTGTTTGTGGGGATGGACTTTGTGTAATAACTATACATTTAGGAAGCTGTTAAAATACAGATTTGAGTCCTGAAGGACACACTTGGTGAGAACATGGTTTTAACCACCATTTACAGTGTACGAAAGATGATCGCCTTGCAGCGAGTGCTTTACGTCCTTTAGCGCTATATTGTCTATGAAGGAGAGTTGGATGGCCTTGGGAGGAGGTGACCATCTTTGAACCTTCAGTGACAGGGGCTCAAGTGAATGGTCAGTTGTATGTGTGAAGGAGCATAGCAATGAAGTCAAGGGGTTTTCCACCCTTCTCCCCACTTTCTTTTTCCTTGCTGCTTCTTTTCTAACTCTCATATCTCTCTCTGTGTCTCTTTTTCTGTTCTGTTTTCTCCTGCGATGCCCTGGGAGATTATTTTGCAGAACAGAGGAGCAGGGCTGCGTTTTGGACTGAACTGACCTAATCAGCCATTGGTGGCTCTGACACATCCCTCATTACAGCAGCATTGCTCTGCTAGGGCCCCTGCCAAATTCCCACCTAAGCTGCCAGTCATTAACATGAGAGCAGAATATCAGACCAAATCTGGTTTTTTTTTTTGTTTTTTTTTTCCTTCCTCTGTTCCTCCACAATGTACCAGTTCCTACATGAGGCCATGAACTTCTATATTAGGATTTAGCTTCCCTGGTCCAGAGCAACAGGTCTATTAAAATGGAGTCTTTTCATGACGTTTATTTTGGAGATAAAACATCTGCGTGGAGGACTTTTATTCCCGGGAGATAAAAACATTGTGGGGAAAAATAGCCTTCAACCACTGGAATTGTCTTTTGATATTTGAAAAATTGGTTCATGGGGGAGTTTTTTGCACAAAAGTACGTTTTGCATTTGTCATGCAGTAAAAATAGAGCCATGAAAGTGAAACTTTCAGAGAGCTGCCAACATAATTAAGCAATTTCATTGTCTGAAGTATCATTTCATTTCCTACACACTCTGTACAAAATATAATAGATGCTCTCAGAATATAAAGCTTTGGATTCACGTGCTGCGCAGCTTTTAATATATTGCCATCTGTATAATAGATGTGCACAGTTTTACTATAGAGTCTAAAGAGCTTGTCTCTTGCCCAGAGTTTAAAGAGTTGGTTTGTAAGTGTGGCTCATTCTTTCCCATCTTTCTCTCCTGGCAAAATATGAGCGTTTATCAAGTACACTGTAAATTAAGTTTTCACTTTTCTGTGAGGAGCATAGTAAAGGAGCAATAAGTTTCTCTTAAATGAATTTCATTATGAGCTTTGGGCATCAAGTAAGAGATGTTTGGTATTATCAGAAAATCAAACTTTCCATTGAAATTTAGGCTACTGCACTCAAGGTGTGTCTCAAATCACTGGTAAAGTTTTTGATTATTGTTTCTTACAGTATAAGATGCTTTCAGACTGAGAATAAAAGGGGACACTTCCACTCTCTCTTCAATGTCCTCAGTTGGAGGCTGACCAGTGTATCATATTCACTGTCAGTTTTTTGTCTTAGTTTTGCTCATACTGAATGTCAGGTTAGCTTTTTATTTCAGTCTTTTTCTGTGTATTCCTTTTCATTAGCTCAGTTTCTCTTGGAATACTTTTGCTGTGTTTAGATTGAATAAAACATTCTTGTTGCTTTTATTTGTTTTTTTGGATGAAATCCATCATTGGTCTCTATCAGTTAGGTCTCTCAATGATAAACATTCTCTGCCTTCCCCTTGAGTCCTGCTTTATCACATCTGACGTGCCTTGAAACCATCCTTAGTCTGCAGTTTTCAATTTTGCATAGTACACATCTTAAAGTTTCCTTCATATTTTGAACATTTCAGGGGTTCAGGGGGTTTTTTTTGTTTGCTTTTTATAGTGCAATGATCTGTCAGTTTATGCTGTTAAAAGTTTATATTTAAAGAAAGCTCTGTAAGTTACCTCTGCATGACATTAACAAATCCTGTATGACCTTTTGTTATTTCATGCCTTCTTTTTTCTGCAATTCTCGCACTTTTCACTAGAGCCATTCCTATATGTAAAGTCACGTGCATGCAATGCATTTTGACCTCTTAGTAGCATTTTAGAATTGTGCCTTAAAAATTCTGCATCTTTCTTTTTTTGGTCTATCTGGTTTATTTACCTTTATTTTTGTTTATTGCTGGGTTCATTGCAATGGCTTTGCTCAGCTTCAGTCAGGCAAGACATTTTTGGCGCCCACATGCCTGCCTTGTGCTGTTGGTTCTCCTGTAGTAAATCACGCTGTGGGATGGACTTGGCTGAAAGCTGATCTTGCTTGGTTCTTTTTGGGGGCTACCTCAATTTTCCCCTGCTTCCCTCCACCTCGACATGGTGAGGTACTGGAGGAATGAAAGCACCCCTTGCAATGTTGTCAAATCTGTTCCTGGTTGCTCCTGGTCACCCACCTGATTATGGTTTTATAGCTATGGACCTGGCTGAATGGAGAGGTTTGAAGTGAAATTAAGGTGATGTGGTGGCTGCCAGCCTGTTACTACTGGGCTTGAGCTGGTACTATAACAGTCATGAGCGGAAAAAACAGCTCTAGGGGGGAGAGCTTCTCATCCTTAGAAACGAGTAAGCTGCCAATGACATTGTTGGAGAAAGACTTTGTACAAGTGATGAGGCAGAAGAGGTACTCCCTTCTCCAGGGGACTGCTGCCCTGAAGAGGACAGGATGAGGGAGAAAACTTGTCTACTGCTTGCGTGGGTATTGGCTTGTCCCTGTATTTAAAGCAGATTTAGTGGATTGCAGTACTGACCCTGTCTTTGCTCTGGTGCTATTGAAAGTAGTAATGTAGTAAAACTTGCACCCTGACACTAAAGCTGAAAGTTCAGTCTAGCTGGATCTTTACTGGGACAGATGTTAATGGCAGTGGGGTTTACACTGCAGCAGGAATTTGTTGCCTTTTAATGATAGGAGGGAGTGGCTGACTTTTGAAGGAAATTGATTTATTTTGCTGGAATTCCCTGCATGACCTCTGCAGGTGCTGGCATTTTTTTATATTATGAGCTTGTAGAAGACAGCTTGGCAGTTGTCAGATGTGTGGACAGTGTGGAGTTTTTTCGTCCAGTAGTCTATTTAAAGTTCATAGAAAGAGTCAGCGATAAGATCATGCTAAGTGTTACCACTACAGTATTTCTTTTTTTGTTGGTTGGTTGGTCTTTCTGCCCTTAAAACAAAGACTAAAATACAAGAAATCGTGGTAATTACCTTAAAGAGTGGGATCTTCTGAAGAAGTAACATTTAGGAAAGTACTGCTAACATCAAATAAAGGAGATGCACAAGTAGAAATGCTTTCCTTTCGAACCACTCTAGGAGTCAGTCGTAGTTTTCAGGGGCCCTTCTTAAAGCACTTATTTGCTATTCTGAAAGTTGATGATTCTCAGCAGTGGTTGGTTTGGCATGGGTCAAAGGACAAAGGATCCTTTGGCAGGCAAAAAATCTTAAGCTTCTCAGGACCCACCAGGATTTTCAGCCCTGAGCCTCTGTAACAGAAATGCCATCAGTTGGTTTTGTGGTTTCGGCAACGCTTCATTTTCAGATGTGGTAAGTATTGTATAAGAAGGGAAAGGAAGGAAATGATCAGACATGCATCTGTAAGAAATCTTCTGTCTCCTCTTACGCCCTTTTATGAGGACATGTGCTGCTTGTCAGTCCTGAGCAGGAAGAAGAAAAACATCAAAATCCTGCTTTATATAGAGTTAACTCCTTTATCCCTTGGAAAAGAGAATCGTTCTTCCAAAGCAGTTGCTTTTATGAATGATAAGCATATCATTTTTACACTGTAGCGTGCCTCGTAGCTGGGATTTGTACTCTGGGATTCAGTTCTCTGGATGGTGGGAAAAGTAACATTTTTGGTACTTGTATTTAAATCCTGAATTTGTTTTTTTGTTAGTACAACTAATATACTGTGAACAGTACTGTCTGGCATGATGATTAGCATCTTAAAATGAAGGCACCAAGTATTGGTGTAGCTGCAGCTGTACAGGATTAAGTCACATCTCACAAGGGTACAGCAGGAAAATGGAAGAGTTTTAAGACTGACTTCTTGTAGGGGGGGCTGTCTATGTGAAGAACCAGCAGGAAGGCATGCTTTTACAGTGTCACTGTGCAGCTTTTCTTTTAGGTTGAAATGCAAGAAATTGACTTTTTCAGAATGTAACTAATTCGGTGTATCACAGGTGGGGGTTTTTGTGTGCTATGGCCCACTGGGGAATTTCATTTCTCCCATACCATTCCAGGTACAACCCCATGCTCACTAGACATAAAAGTAAGCACACAAATATTTAACGTTCTGTAATTTGACCAAGAGTGACTTGTTTGATTGCTTTTTCAGTGTGATCTGTTTCCCAAACTTGAGTGATCCTCCAAAAGGTAACATTTACCCATCTGAAAACAGGGGTTGTAGCTACATGTCTTAGCAGGGCATCTCAGTCCTGATTTTGTGTATGCAGTTAGCCCTGTACTAGTCAGATCTGCATGGTGTAGGCATTACCTTCATTTTGTGACTGTCACCCTCAGCTTTCATGGTCTTCCTCTAATTTCTCAACTTTTTATTGGATTGCTGTATCTAGTCAAGCATGTGATCCTTAGGTAACCTTTTTATAACTAAACCTTGTTTACTGGATAACTGCACACAGCCATTTCTTGCTTTGTATGGGGTTTCATGTGTGCAGCAGAATTGCGGGTGCTTTTATGGGTCAGATAGCAAGCTTTCATATATCAAGCTAAGAAATGCAAAGAAGATAACCAGGAATTATAGACCTACTCTATACTTACAGTTTTATTCTTGAAATGTCCCCTGGGTTCAGTGCAGCAGCATTTTGGCAGGGGAAAGGGGCAGGCTGATGGCAGATACTCTCTTGGAGCTTACTTGGTGCTGCTGCAGGGTGTTGGAGAAAATGAGGGTTCATGTGGGAGAACAGTGCCACTTGTAACTGGTTTTTTACCTACTTCTTGCTTTGTAAATTGTATTATGTAATTATGAGATGTGGGCATTTAGGAAAAACAAACAAACAATAAAAAGTAAGTTAAAGCGCCATACTCTGGAACTCTGCTGCTGGTTATGGCCACACAGGGTTGGGCTTCTCCATCCTTTGGAGCTGTTGGCTATGGTCTCATCGGCTCTGGCCTTTTGACCAAGAAGGCTCATTAAAATAGTTTTTGGGGACTATACCTTTATTTTTCTCCTATGGAATTAAAAAGTTGGAATGAAGTGCATAAGCAGAAGTTAGAGGGGGCCCTTTGTTAAAGGGGAGAAGATGAGTTTTTCAGACCTTCTTGCAGGTGGCACTTCAGTAAGTTAAAGGAGACCAAAATGAAGGCTGAAGTCCTTATGGCCCTCTGGATTTAGCTTTGGCTCCTCTGTATTCTCGGCTTTTTATCTTCCCAGGCTTCCTCTGGGTAATTTGCTATTGTGAGCTACAGCTTGCAACGTTTTCCTTATTGCAATATCAGCACAATTCTTAAAAAAGAGGGAGCTTCAGATTAAAACAGTAGCTGTTAAGAACACTCATATACTGCTTGGGAAGGAGGGCTTTCGTGGTGTTACTTTCCTTCCAAAAAAGTTGACTTGTAGCTCTTGTGCCGTGTACATACTTTCCCTGTTTCCATCTAACCTAGTTTGCTACTGATGGTCTCTTCTGGCTCTTTCACTTCGAAGAAAAAAAAGAACCACCAGCAGTTCTTTAACTCGCAGCGAAGAGTTGTCTGTGCAGTGTCCTTCTTACAGTTGTGTGCTATTACAAACAGCAGTTGAGTAAACCTGTGTACTTTGCTTCCCAGTTTTATTTCTGTGAATAAATACTTTTGCAATCTGTACTTTATTGCTCTAACAGCACCATGCTATAAGCTGGCAGTAATGAGGAAATTTCCAATATCATGGCGGTGCTGTGGCAGGGGCACAGGGTCCGCCCTTGAATGTTTTACTCCAGGAAGATGCATGCTATTGTAGAAAGCATTTTAGTGTAGTGCTGAGGGATGCCAGATCCTCTGCTGCTGAGGGAGGCTTTGCAGTACAAGAGATCCTTATTTTGTAGCTAGATGAAGAGGTGATGATGCACCAATTTCCTCTAATTTTTGGTACTTCCATGGGTGCATTTGTGTGGTTGTTTCCAACTTGCTCTTCCTGCTTACCCATCCACCCTTGGTGTCTTCCGTCTGTCTGAAGTTATGCCATGGCACATTTAGAGCTGTTGAATGTGAGGGGATGGAACACATATAAATGTCCGAATCCTAGAATGTTCACATTCTGACTTGGACAAGTTTTCTGCTGAAAATGTGAATAAGACTGCACGGACCTATGTTTTGTCTTAATTCACTTATCTGAAGGTGATTAGGTTCTGGTTTAATGAGGTAATGAGCACAATTATTTATTCCATTGTGCAATTTTTTAACAATACTGTGAGCTTAAACTGTTTAAGACTAGCTTCTCTCCTTTGTCCTGCCTTTTTTTACAGTTCCCTGCGTTTTATACAAATGTTTTATTACTAAACCTCCTTATGCTGATGATTTGATGCCAGTGAATGTGAAAGCCCAGCACAGTGGGTTCCAATGAGTCAGCAGCAGACTGGAGGATTTGCTGCTTATGCAAGGTGGGCCAGAAATCTGCATCACTTTGCTAGAGATAGAGATGCAAAATAAAGCTTATAAATAGTTTCCTGCATTTTAACAAAACTAAAGAGCAAAATCCTCAGCACTGGTGCTTCACCTGTTTTTCCATAAAGTAAGTGTACTTGCACTTTCAGATCAGTATGGACTATTCTAAACTCCTTTCTATTGCTAGTGTTAAGCATACTTGGGATTTAAGAGGCTATTCAAAAAGGTAATCTGAGGTTGGCTGCAAGTTGAAAGGCAAAGGGAATTTTGGTGGCTTTGTTAAGGCTTTGGGAATAGAAAGGAGATGCTGGGCGGCTTTGGAAAATGAACAGATAATGGTTGACAGCTTTGATTATTGGTACTGTCTTCCAGTTCTCAAGCAGCTGAGCATTTTCAATTTCAGTGCATTTACAAATGCATTCAGCAGTGCAGTTATTGGGTTTTTTGAAGGAGGGATAGTTTGTGCTTTTGTAAGAAGGAAAAGAGGAGTCGCCTCTGCAGCGGCAGGGGCTGGGAAGCATCACTTTTATGAGAAAACACAATTCAAGATTTCCAAAATCAATTGCATAAAATTAGGTTTTGAAGCCCTAACTTTGAAGTCCTGATTTAAGAATGGAGAAAGTGGCTGTTTTCCAAGAAGGCTGAGCAGCCAGGCCTGATGGCATTTTGCTCTCAAAAGGCAGCACAATTATTTAGATACCTATTTTGGGGATTTTTTGGAACCAAGATTCAGACACTTAAATGTAAAAACTAAGATCTGTTGTTTCAGGGCATTCTTTAGCAGCAGAATGAGAAATGGAGGACCCTACTGAAAGAGAGCAGGTTTCCAATACTTCGAGCTTTTAGCCCAAAATGTTTTGTTGCTGCTGGTTAGTTTTCTTAAAAAAAGATGGCATGGGACAGTAGGAAAAGCTTTATATTTTCATGCTTTATCTTTGCACCTGGAAACTGAAGTTACTCCAAAAAGAAACTCAAGAAAGAACATAATCAAGAATTCTTAAATCTCTTTTAGGAGTAAATCATTCAGAATGTTTTTTTTCTGTGGAAAGTGTAAGAGAATTTCTTTTGAAGGGCAGGAGCTGGTAAAGTGCTTTATTACTTAGTAGCCCTTTTCTTGGAGTGTTGACATGCATTAGAAGAGCAGGTTATCACTGCTTGTGGCCTGTATGAAAAAGTAAGCTAAAAAATAAAGAAAGAAATTAAACTGTATATATATGCTGTGAGAATAGCACATTTGTAGGTAGTCTTGGGCCTGTATTTTAGGTTGCCACACTGATCCGTGCTAGGGCAGAGCTCACATCTTCTGCCCAAACACATGGGTGACCACCGGAGCACCGTGCATGTCCCACTCATAGCTCCAGCAGTGGACTGAGGATGCAAAGTGTTCTGCAGATGTCAAAAAAACCCCTGTCTAGCTAAATCCAGAGGACTTTTGGATAAGTAGGATTTAAATAATGGGACTCAACTTTACTGGGGAAAGGTGCAGATTTAGCCTTCATTATGTTTGTGTTGCAGAAGGTAAATCCAGTAATTTTGTTTTGTTTAAAACATCAGATATGCATTTTCATGGATTAAATGTTTGACTTGACAGAGTAAAATGTCTTTGAAGTTGTAAGCCTGAGTCCTTCAAGACTCTAATCCAGCTTGCCCTAGTGTTCGGGGGCCTTACTCTGCTGGTAAAATTTGGTAGCAGAGAGGATGATCTATTTCCTGTCCATTGTAGAAAAGCAGGTTAGAAAAGAATAACTAGTGTGTACTAGTTAAAATATAGCTATTTTAAAAACCAGTGTGTGGCATAATTGGATCACTTTTTTTTCCTGACTGTAAGAACTGAATAAGGTGATGGATGTCAACTGTCTGGACTTGTGTAAGGCCTTTGACACGGTCTGCCGCAACATCCTTCTCTCTAAATTGTTGAAGACATATGGATTTGATAGGTGGACTGTTTGACGGGCAACAAATGAGTTGGATGGTTGTGTCCAGAGGGTAACAGTCAATGGTGCAATGCCCAAGTGGAGACTACTGACAAGTGGTATACTTTAGGAGCAC
This sequence comes from Galbula dea, assembly GCA_013399015.1. Classification (NCBI taxonomy): domain Eukaryota; kingdom Metazoa; phylum Chordata; class Aves; order Piciformes; family Galbulidae; genus Galbula; species Galbula dea. The sequence continues at coordinate 42,665 of VWZX01004130.1, read as the reverse complement.
GTACTGGGACCAGTGCTGTTTAATATCCCCATCAGTGATGCGGAGAGTGAGATTGAGTGCATGCTCAGCAGGTTTGCAGATGACACCAAGGTGAGTAGCGTAGTTGACATGCCTGAGGGATGGAATTGCATCCAGAAGGGACCAGGACAAGCTTGAGAAGTGGGCCTTATGAGGTTCAACAAGGCCAAGTACAAGCTCCTGACCAGAGGTCAGGGCAATCCTGAGCACAAATACAGGCTGGGCGAGAAGGACTTGGGAGTGTTGGTGGGTGAAAAGCTGGACATGAACCATCAATGTGCACTTGCAGCCCAGAAAGCCAATCACAGGGCTGCATCAAAAGAAGCAAGGCCAGCAGGCCAAGGGAGGTGCTTCTCCCCCTCTGCTCTGGTGAGACCTCACCTGATGTGCTGCCTCCAACTCTGGGATCCTCAACACAGGATAGACATAGTGCTGTTGAAGTGGACCCAGGGGAGGGACACAAAAATGATCAGAGGGATGAAACACCTCTCCTATGAAGAAAGTGCTTTACTGTTGGATAGCTTCTAGATAAAGAAGCGTTGCTAGTTATCTGTTCCTGTACGTGGTCAGCTGCAGGATTTGCTTACTTTTGGTAGTAGAAAACATGCTGATCACAGTGTTTCAAATGGCCACTCGTTTAACTTTTGTGGGAGTCAATGTTCCTCTGTATTGGGGGAACTATTCTAATTGAAAAAGAACCCTTGTAGTTGCTGCTGTTGAAGCAGTGTTTAATGTTGTGTGGCTGTTGGCAGGAGACTTGATGCATTTTCACGTGACCCTTCTGGAACAAAAGCAGATTGTTTCCCTCTATTTTTCTTTTAACACAGATAAATTCCTTTTGAAACAATTTTATTTTTCTGCAAATTCTGGAAATTGACACCAGAAGTAGTTCTTCCTTCACTGTGCCTTTTACAACCTACTATCTCATAATGCTGATGCAAAATACTGCTTTGGGGTAGCAGCCCAAAATAGCCAAGACCACTTCAGAAAGGCATCTCCTGTGGGGGAGTGAGGTTTTTCTTCCAATTGTATGGAAGGGTTGAATATGGAGTTTCATTTCTTACTGTATTCGCTGTAGCTAGGGAGAGTTTGTTTCTACTTTCTTAGTTGTTTCATTTACATATCTGAATTTTCAGTCTTCATCAAACAACAGTAAATGAATTCTGAATTGAGCTTTTTAATGTATTTTTGTGTAAGAAACCTTTGTTTCTGAAGCAGACTTTCCCATCTGAAGTCTTCCTCTGCAAAAAGAGGAGTTGAAGTCAGATGCTGGGTTATTGGATGATGCAGTGCTGTGTAACTGAATCAATGGTACTCGATGAAAGGAGTAGCAGACAAATGGAGTAAGTGGGAATTTCAAGCAACAGAAGTAATTATCTGCTAGGGAGTGCTTTTTCTGGTGATACTTAATAGCTGACAGATTTTTAAAAAAAAAGGGGGGGGGGAAGCTTGTTCTGGATGGTTTTCTTGGAAATTATGTGCTCGTTTTTCATGGTGTTCTTGTTGTTCCTGCTTCTGGTAGCACAGCATAGGCTTCTCAGTTAAATTTCTGTTTTTCTAGGACACTGTGCCAGTGCTGTGACCATTCACACAAGTGCTCACAGTTTGTGTGTCATAGCTAGTGAGGTAACATAATCCCAAAAATGCACCTTCTTGTGAAGTGTGTACTTATTTGGGCTGGGCTTCTTCACCTGGAAAATAGAGCCAGTATGAATCGACACTGCAAAAGACCTGTAACACTCCTAGTTATTTTAAACAAGCTCTTTTGGTTGTGCTTGGTGACCAGATTCCAGAAAAGTTTCTGAGCCTTCCAGTAGTCCAAAACGATACAAAGACTTGATACATGTGGAGGGGAAAGTCCTTCTGCACATGTGCCCAGGAATCCCACAGGAAACAATGGGTTGGAGGCACAGGCAGAAATTCTCAGCAACAATACCAGCCTCCTGCCTGGAACCCTGCAGTGGAAGAGTTGTGGAATTATATATTAGACCATGTGAATGCACATATCCAAGCCTGGTCCCACAGGAAGTTGAAGCCCCTTTGAGGGTCAGGGGTCTCCCAGTCCTGCTTTGGACCAGGGAGAGAATATTGTTTGCGTCCTGCTTGACTTTTCTTGCTGGACTCAAAATTAATAGGGAGGTGTCAGTCCCAGCTGACTAAAACCAGAGGACCATTCATTTCAGTTGCATAAATCAGAAATCCCCTAGAGGAAGGGTTTTCACAGGTACTAGAGAGATANAAAAAAAAAAAAAAAAAAAAAAGAGAGAGAGTATAACTTTTTAGTTGTTGGCAACTACCCATAAACTCAAGTAATCAAGTCAGTTTGTGCTGAGGGTATGTTGACAGCTTCTGTGTTGCTTACGTTACTTCCTCATATCTAAAAATTGCTGTTGGTACTTCAGAGGAGGTGGGAGAAATACCAGCAAGTTAAAATTGTCCTATTAAAAATGGATACAATGATTTTAGTGAAAGTTGACTACTGTTCTGGATAGAAAAGTGGGGATTAGAAGGTTTTTGGGGTTTGGGTGGGGTTGTTTTGGGGTTTTTTGGTTGATTGTTTTGTTTTCTAATCAAAAGGAAAATGACTTCCTGTTCTCTCGAGAACAGCATCACATATAGTTGCACCTGCTTGTGGAAGGTGTCACTACCTCTTTCCTACTTTAGCCTTAGGGAAGTACAGTGGCTTACGTACCTCAGAGTATAATACCAGGTGCTACCAATAAAATCGGACCCTGTGAGGAACTGACAGATGATGTTTCAATCACTGTACTGTACTGATGTTGGATGAATTTTATCTGGTAATGTCTTTCCAGTTAGCAGTTTCTGGAACTGAAGATGCTTATGATACAAACTGTGATGTTTTCTCCCATGCCTCTGCATCCCTCTTTGTCATTCGATGACTGTTGATCTCTTGGTTTTATGGGCTGTTAATCAGAGCCATAGTTAGTCATCTAATCACAGAAGTGACAGCAGAGCAAGGTTCCACTTTTTTGCCTTCCCTCCTCCTCCCCAGATAATGCTTCCAGCTATTGGAGGCTCTTCGAAATTCTCAAATAAATACTATGAAGTGCTTTTAAAAGTGTTGCTGGCTTTCTCAAGGTCCAGTACTCCTGCTGCTCCTTGCAGAAGGATCTTGCAAGATGTCGTCCTGTATTTGTACTTAAAATAAATTAAAAAGAACTTCAGGTTAATCTGAATCATTGTATCTAGATCCATGATTAAATACTTAAGTGGGAAATAACTGCTTTCAGACCAGTGGCTCTAGAATAAGCTTTAGGTACTTCATATATGCTGGTAATGTCCAGTATGTCTGCTGCAATTTTTGTATGTTAGTATTTTCTTTGTTAACCTTAACAGATAGTACTCAGATGATTAAACTGTTTCCATGAGCTGAAGAACTAACTTTCTTCTCTTCTTTCTATTTTAGTAGGTTGTAGAATGGAACGTCTGGATAAAACAATCAACAGCTACCTTGATGTTTGGCTTGGACCCAGAGGTAAGATTTGTCAAAAATTTAAATGCATGATAAAACTGATATTTAAATGCAGATACTAGAGCATGAGAAAGGATAGCTTTCCTCTAACATCCTGACTTAAAAGGTGACTACTTTCTTTAGTATGTACGTAGCACCAAAATGTGTGATTCTGTAATAAATAAAAATCTATTCAATGCTGCCTCTAATAACTGTTAGTGAATTATTTATTGCACTCAGATCTCTGCCACCTATTTTTTTCTCCAGAATTGAATAAAATCTTTATTTTTTTTTTAAAATTTGCATTTGGTGAAATAAAAATTCTCTTGCCTGCATAACTACAGCTGCTAAGGATTTTTTCACTGAAAAAAACCTATTGTTTTTAGAAAGAATTGCTTCTTTGAAACCATTCTTTTTAAAGAAACAGTGGGTTTAGTAGGTTTTTCACTGGGAAAGAGTCTGCAGGTGGAGAACAGCAATCCTTACCAGTATGAGGAAGGGGGAGGCAGTGGAACCAGCAGAGACTCATGGTGAGGGCTTCAATCTAGGGTAGGGATAGCTCTGTTCTGCCTGGTCCTGACCAGTGGTACATAGCAGTGCTGCTCAGTGACATACTTTCTTCCTGTTATTGCTTCAGTTACATCTTTTCTACCTCTTTCTTTATCCCACTGAAACTCATGGTGGTGCTGCTCCGTTGCAGGACAAAATCCACAGGAGGTGGAACAAGTCTCTGATCCTTCAAAGTGTGTTTTCTGTTTGCTTTTGGTACCTTGGTGCCCTTGTTGCCCGTGTCTTCATAATAAGCCCATCTTGAGTCTTGATGTTTTGATATAGCTTACTGCATCTGCTGATATGTGGTCTATATTTGCCATGTGTTTAAAATAATGAACCATAAAGGTGGCAAAGCCAAACAATTCCTTAGCTTTCTTAACTACTTCCCAACCTATGTTCTAAGGCTATGTTTCTTTCTGGAGCACCTCTCCTGTGAAGAAAGGCTAAGAGAGTTGGGGTTGTTCAGCTTGGAGGAAGACTCTGGGGAGACCTTATTGCAGGGGCCTATAAGAAAGATAAGGACAATGTTTTAAGTGGGGCCTGTTGCACTAGGACAAGAGATGGTGGTTTTAAACTAAAAAAGGGTAGATTTAGACCAGATAGAAGGAACAAATTTTTTTATTATGAGGGTGGTAAAACACTGGAACAGATGCCCAGAAAGGTGGTAGAAGCCCCATCCCTGGAAACATTCAATGTCAGGTTGAACAGGGCAAACTGATCTGGTTGAAGAAGACCCTCCTCGCTGCAGGGGAGTTGAGCTGGATGACTTTTAAAGGTCCCTTCCAATGCAAAGCATTCTGTGATTCTATGACAGTTAAGTCAGGGCTGTGAATGCCACCAGTACTTGAATCGTTCATTTATGCTGTGGTAAACTTGGTTTCAGTTTGGGCAGACTTTAGTTAGAGGAGTGAAATACCATGCTGTTGCTGGGTATGGACAGCACAGTTGTGGTTCAGAAGGTGCTTGTACCAAGAGTTCCCTTGCAGTCCTCTCGTTCAGAAGGGTTTATGTGCTTTTCATGAGCAGTCAACATGTTGCCATCCAGACTGGTTTGTCAGACTGGATTGACTGCTGTTTTTCATTGCTTGTGTATGAACTTCAAAATTTAATCATTTTGAGTAGCATATACATGAGTCTAATTGGGTTAGTATTGTTTAGAAAATAATTATCAGGATATCCACCAATAACCACAGAGCTATCTGTTTCATTCTTAGGAAATAAGGTGTCTACTTATCACTTCAAAGGTGTGTACTTGCCACTTATTCACTGTGAGTGAATAAGGTGTGTACTACCATGAAAGATTGATTTGAGAGGATAAGAGGGAGAGGGTCATTGAAGCTTTTTTTTTTTTTTAAATGTAAGTTCATTTGTGGCATTTAAGATGGGTGATGATTCTGAATGGTAAGGAGTATTTAAAAATAATAATAATAATTTAAGAATATTTTTACCTTAGGAAGAGAAGTATTTGTGCTTTCTTTAACAACTGGATAACTAAAGTCTTGTTTGCAGAAATTTTAATTAGCAATGTGGCCCTTATAAACAGGGCTTGCTGCTCTTGCTTCATTTTTCTCCATTATTCCAGCACTGGAAGCATTTTGGGTAGAGCTTTTTTTGGATACATTGAACTCTTTCTCTTCCATAAGTGTTTTATGTTTTTGTTTGTTTCAGACCCCAGAGTAAAAGGATGGCTTCTTCTGGAGAACTATACACCTACCTTTATCTTCTCAGTCTTGTACTTACTAATCGTATGGCTGGGACCAAAGTACATGCAGAATAAGCAGCCATTTTCATGCAGGGGTATTCTAGTGGTCTACAACCTTGGACTTACACTGCTTTCTCTGTATATGTTTTATGAGGTAGGAGAAAAAGGGTTGTGGTTATTTTTCACTATCTGTTTCAATTTATATTGCATTATGTTGAAAATTATCTCTTGAGGACAGCCTTACTAAACCTTGGGAAACATCTGCATAAAAGTTGCAACCATTCTTCAGTGTCACTTTTCAGTGGAGAAGACCATAGTTTGTAATGTTACCTTTAAGGATGATATGAAATGAACCATCAGCGCTGACCTTGATTAGCAATATTTCAAAAGCATTTCTCTAACACAGTGCAAGTGAGGGCCTCATCTTTCAATGTAAACCTGGCTACTCTCTCTGTAACTCCTGCTTGCCTAGAAGTCATGCTCAGTGTGATTGTGCAGCGTACCTCATAGCAAAGCTGCAGCTTGATTTAGAGTGCAAAACATGCTTTATTTATTTGTGTTTAATCATGCATACTCTTCACGTCTGTTTCTTTACGTTTGCAATAGCTTATTTTGTATCCTCTCAGTTTTGCTGAAACAGTTGCATCACCACCATTGTGATTTGTTTGTTTCTTGGAAGTAAAAATCTGAATATACCAATATATTTCAAACTGAATTGGACCTTTTGTGGACATTCTTTCTTTCCTAACAAGTTAATTTAGGCAGTATAAAGTTTTCCACTTCCCGGAGAGCATTTGGACTGTTTTTTACTCAGAATTGTGGTTTTTGTTAAATTGAAAATAAGAACTATGACAGTGTAAATAAGAACGTGGTCAGAAAATGACCAAGTGTGTGGCTTTAATGTACAGAGTACTCTGTCTTTTAACCAAAAGTGTTCTTTCTGTAAGGAGAGATTGCATTTTCAAGATGTGATTACAGGCTAAAACTAAAACTACTAATCTCTCTTTTTTTTATATAGTTTTCTTTCTTTTTAGCATTTGCTTAGAAGTATATGCTAGCTGTAATTCTTTAAGTTTGTAATTAATTCTGTAGCATTTTACAGAATGTTTAGAGAGGAAGTGTTTTAAATTTAAAGTTATTTCTCTTGTGTAGTAAATTGTCTAGTCACTGAACTTTGATATTTAGTTGTTTCAGTTCTTTCTTTTATTTGGAACAACTTACATTTTTGATGTGCTTACATTTCTAACCTACTTGTCAGGATGTTATAGTCCAGAAAAAGTTTTGTGTTGATCTGTTTAATTTGTCTAAAAGTAGTGTTGCTTTGGACTTCATGTACAACTTCTATATTATTTTATGCAGATATTACTTATATAATGATTCGTTGTTTTCATCTCCAGTTATGTTATTGAGGGTTTACAAGTGCAGACTTTTCTACAGTTATACTAAGTGTGGCTAAAACTCTCAGGGTATCATTTTTTTTTCCCTTGAATACGTGGAATAGTACTCATAGTTTCCAGATGAAAATTACTGTAACATTCTGCCATATTACATAACCCGACGATAAATTTAAACAATAGAAGAGATCTGAAGTGGTTACCAAGAAAGAAGTAGTGATTGTATGCTGAAGACATCCTCATACTTGTAATGAGCTGAATAGCTTTTAGATTGTGAAGGAACGAGACAACTAAAGTACAGTGACTATAAAGGCTCCTATTTCCTATATGGTAAAAGACTGCACATCAAAGTGAATGCTGCTCTTAATATAATGTTATCTGTATGGAGGCGTTCATTGGTATTGTTGCAAATAAAACCTTCTCTGTATAAATAAGAACACACAAAGCTACAGTGTTAGGAGGACTACTATAAACTCATGATAGTTTCAGTGAAATGTGTTAGACAGCACTTAACAGCTAGACTTGAGGGCAAACCAGCACGGAACTTAACACCACTTATGAACTTGTTTAGTAGCCTGTCTGAGAACCTGATTTAGTAGATTGCATACAATACCTGCAACCCTGCTTTGATGTTTTTCCTGAATTATAGCTGTGTACATAGCATCGCATCTCAGTTTAACATTGTTTTGGCCATGTAATATTTATTGAGTCCATCCTTCAGTTGAGGATAAGAAGTCACCTGTAAGCTCTTAACAACATGATAGCAGCACAATGTGGTTTTCTGTCTGAGGGGGCTGATGAGGACTTGCGAAGCCACACAGGCTTTCCCTCAGTGCCCTAAGAGCAGTTTGGTGCAAGGCTTGCTCCAGGAGGTAGCTGGTCCTTTAACAGGGCACTACTTTTAAACTGATGTTCTTTGTACAGCCATGCTTGCCTTGCATCCCAGAGAGGAGTCATCCAATGGCTGTGTTCCCTTTGCTGCTCGGATACAGAAATTGCTTGAGTCTACTGTTGATGTGCATGGCTACCCTGCTCTTGCTGTGGCAAGGTGGTGTTGATTTATCTCTAATTCATTAGATAACTCCAAGTCTATATGTTATCATATAACTAGATGTCTGTTGATTTGGGGTTCTTCTCAGAATTACTGCTGCTATTTAGATCTTAGAAGCTCAAAGTTAATGACGTAGATATTTTAAAAGCTAATTTAGGTGGAAAATGAGGCATGAAAGAACATTAGGTAAAGACAGATCACTTAAGTGATAATCTTTATTGTACCTTTCAGAATTAGCTTCCCATTCACAGTTCTGAGCAGCATTTAATCGTAGCAGTTATTGTAGTTCTTTAATCAAGTTCTTTAATCATTTTAAATCACTTATGGTACAAAGAGTTTTCAACTCTTTTTTTTTTTAATTCTTTATGAGTGTAGATAGGTCGAAAATGGGCAACTTGCTTGTGCAGGATATCTTTCTTTGCTTTTAAAATATTTTTTTCAGTTACATAACAATTCTTTTTTTCACTTAAGAATCATCTAAATCTGTTATGCCTCACAGAATCACAGAAACATTACAGTTGGAAAGGACCCTCAAGATCACCCAACTGATAGCCCTACTCTACTCTTATCCCTAAATTATCCCCTGAAGAAGCACATCTATCCTCTTCTTAAAAACCTCCAGGGATGGTGACTCCACCACCTCC
>VWZX01004130.1:0-33482 GCA_013399015.1 Galbula dea | reverse complement strand
TATCTCTTCATCCAAGTCATCAATAAAGATGTTGAACAGGAGAGGCCCCAGCACTGACCCCTGAGGGACACCACTCGTGACCGGCCGCCAACCAGACTTGACTCCATTGAGCACAACCCTCTGGACCCAGCCATCCAACCGGTTTTTTATCCAGCCTCTTCTCATGCTATTCCCAAGAGGAAAAGTATCTTTATAAACACCATCCAGTGATCCCTTCCCTTGTGATATTAAAGGGGACCTTGCTCCTGTCCTTTTGTCCACTGCTGTCCTTGCACCCAGTCCCTCATCCCATCCCATCCTCAACCTAGCCCTTCATCTCCCATCCATGAAAGGGTGGGATGTGGACATCCAGCATCTCTTGCTTCTCCAAAGGTTTCAGCCCAGCCCTTCAGCAATGGGCTCCTCATCAGCCTCTCATGACTAATAGCTGGTCATTACTCTTAAAAGTAATTCCATCATGTCTGAGGTGTTATTTGTTATGCCAGAAAGTCAGGCAAGCAACGCTATATCCTGTGGAGGAAGTAATTTGTACCAGGAAGGATGTCATATATGTGGGATTAGTGAGTTATTTAAAAAGATCTTAAAGAATTGCAGTATGGTAAAAAATAAGTTGTAAGCTGTTTAGGATAGAAAAGCTGAAGATTCGCTCTGTTACACAGTTGAAAAAACTGTAGATCTCTGTGTATAAAATGTTTAAAACTATAACTTTTTCTTTCCAAAAATGATCAGAATAAAAATATATTTACTTTACTTGGGATGTTCACTTTATAATAATGAGATTATCAGCCAAGAAGGAAAGGTATTTCTTGAGAAAATACCTGGAATATGACTGTTCAAAACACACACGCTAAGAGGGTTAAGTGGGGATAAGATGCTACCTCCTATTTTTATTTTGGTATACTCCAGTTGGAAGAATTTGTTAATTCACCCTCTACTATGATTTGATCACTGCTTAAGGCTTGAATTCAACCTAATGTCACCCTCAGGTGCCCATGAATCCAGATGTCTTGGAAAGAGCTACTGTGGAGGTTTGCATGTATCACAGGGTGCAGCCTTCTCCCAGATAACACGGTATTCTTTGATCTTCTCAGCTGGTGACAGGAGTATGGGAAGGAGGATACAATTTCTTCTGTCAGGATACGCACAGTGGAGGAGAAGCTGACATGAAGGTAACATAATTGAGACTTACAGCTCATAACATTTCTAATTGTCCACTTGTGTGGAAGTGAAGAACAGAACAGTATTGTTTATGTGGATTTTGCTCAAATGATATGCTGATTTTCCTCCTTTTACAATACAATGGACAGTGAATTGTCAAACATAATAGGTAAGCTGTCATATAGTCATTGATTATTGAGTAGTCATTGGCTGGTATTTTGATAATTATGTAAATCCTCAAGTGTTCCTAGACCAAAAAATAAGGACTCGGTCTTCAGACTGCATCCAGCCACTATGGGTTGTGACTCCTTTTCTCTTTCTGAGATGTGGTGGTGATTTCTTCTTGTCACTGTTCAGACCTCTCTTTTACAGAGATTACTGTGGGACCAACTCCGACACCCTAGGGGCACAGCATGAAGCAGTCTTTGTCATCATGTTTTCAGCTGTAGCTATGGGTTTGTACCTTGATATCCTATGGAGAGACCTGAGTCAGAAGTATCAGAGAAGATCTCAATAGTGTCTTCAATCCAAGGAGTGCAGGACAGAGTCTGAATTTTAGTTAGTTAGATAGCAAAAGGGTTGAAAGCCCCTCCAATGTGCAATGCCTTTCAAATGTGTTTCCTTCTTTCTAGATCATACGTGTCCTCTGGTGGTACTATTTCTCCAAACTCATTGAGTTCATGGATACCTTCTTCTTCATTTTGCGGAAAAATAATCATCAGATCACCGTTCTGCATGTCTACCACCATGCAACGATGCTGAACATTTGGTGGTTTGTTATGAACTGGGTGCCTTGTGGTCACTGTAAGTACTGAGTTGTAGGGAACACTTGCAACAAGGGTGTCACTTTGGTTTTCTTTTGGTCAAATCAAATATCTCTGGTACCTTTCATCTTTTTTTCAGGTTTTGTTCTGTCCCATGTTAAGTTGTTTTGCTGAATTGGAACTTTTGTGGATAGTTGCTGGAATTATGCTGTTTGCAGAGCCTCTAGAAAAGGCACGCCTATGTAGTTTGAAGAATTCATGTAGTATTTGCAGTAGTTCAGGTCTGATACCTACCAATCTTGTTTTCTGTTTTTTGCAGCGGTTGCAGATCAACTAATGAAACAATACTCTTTTCCAAGTCAGAACCAGAAGTTTGTTTCAGCTGCAAGAAGTAGTGACTCTTGTATCTGACAAGTTCAATTGAGATGTTATTTCTTAATGTCATTATACCACTAGTCATAACAAATTATTTAAATTACAATCTTGTCACCTGAGCACTAATGAACTTGACCAAATACATCTTAGGTGGGAGATTTCCATATCCCTCTTGTCTAAATCCTGCTAATCTCCAGCAGTCTTGTTTTGGTTCTCTAATTTCATTGCTTTTACCTGGCATCTAGTTTCCTAACTGCATTAGCGTAGCTTAGTTGTGGTTCAGGCGTGCAGCTTACAGATACTGGCTTTGTTGAACGCTCATCCAAGAGGAACAAATCCAGTGGATGTGAACTGTAGACAGCACAGACCAAGAGGATGGGTTGCTCAGGAGTCTGCTTTGTGAGCCAGATATCATAGAAACTGGGTTTTTGTTTTGTTGTCACAACAGTGAGTAATGCTGGCCTTAGAAAAAGTGTGCATCTGGAACCACATTCTCCACCAGAGAAGTCAATCAATCCCTGTTTATACAACAATTAAAAGTGCAGATACTTAAAGAGTACATTATGTGTTTGTGTGGTCTTGTGGTGGGTTTAAAGGCTCTTCCCAGCCCCCACACATGGCAGTTAAAGGAGAGACTGGATTGGAAGTTAAAAACTAAAAACTGCTTTAATAACAACAGCAAACATAAATGAAAGGAATATAAACATATACAGGACCCAGATACCCAAACCCACTTCCCCTATACACTGATAATTACGGCAGTGTCCTGAAAGCAGCTCCACCTGTGTCTCAGATAGCAGAGGCAGCGAGGACCAGGTCACAGCAGAGAGCGAAGAGAAGAGGCTTCCTCGTGGCTACGAGTTAAAACCCAAAAGTCCCCCAGAGAAACCCAGCATTCCCCTTGCTTCCCCCCTGGGGGGGTTTGCAGTGTCCTTGATTCAGGAATCTCAGGTTTCTTAAAGGGACAGTCCAGGCAAGGTGTGGGGGGGAAAGCTGATATGATATTATGTATGTTAATGGAATACTGTTCTAACCCAAACCATAACAGGTCTTGAAAATAATTATGTGCTATTTCTAGTGGTGGGTTTTTCTTCTTCCATTCCGAACTTTATGTTCTGCTTGGTCAGCACAGTTCTATGTGGTTTGGTGTTAAACTAAAAGTTTCTTTAATGTCTAAAGGTGCTATAAACAGGGACAAATAGAATCACTAACTTGCAGTTTCTGAAGATATCTGTTGCTTTTGGTTTTAAATGATAAAATAGGTTCCTGCCTTGAAGGAATTGAAATAAAAGTAAAATTAGATGGTCTTGCATAAGCAGAAGAAAAACCAGAGGGGGAGGGAAGGGGAAGGAAAATAAATCTCTTGCTGTTCTTTTAAGAGAAATCATATTTTAAATAGTAACATTTTTACCTTGTTATTTTTGTACTTTCTGTGAAACGGTGTGTTCCTGGTAATGCAGTGTATGCCCTTTTTTGTAGCTTACTTTGGTGCCACACTGAACAGCTTTATCCACGTCCTCATGTATTCCTACTACGGATTGTCTGCTGTTCCAGCAATGCGTCCTTATCTGTGGTGGAAGAAGTACATCACTCAGGGGCAACTGGTGAGCAAGCTCTTTTAATCATGATGAGATCTTCTTGTCCTTACAGCATTAGAAAATTTTGACAGGGGGTGCAAGGAGGGAGAATGAAAGCTAGCACCTTCTGCATCTTTAAGTGTCTAACCACCCTAAAAATCCAGCTTCTGCACCTCTGTTTGCTTTTTTCAGGACAATGGGGAGCTGGGGACTGATGGTGTATGTGAATCAGTGATGAGATCAGTAGGCTCTTCCTTCATCTTGCCATGTTGTATGGCTAGATGTATTTGGATGTTGCAATGCTGGGTTTTCTGGGACTCAGTAACCAGGGAGGAGTGAGCAGCTTTTCTTCTAAGCCCACTTGACCTGGTGCACTGGCCTCTGTGCTTGGTTGCTTAGGCTGATGTTGAGATGCCAGATCAAAAACTGAATGCAATGTGGTCCAGAGCTAACAAGGATCTTTGTTCTGGTCCTGTGGGACAGTGGCTTTTCTGTCTCGTTTTTTTAAAAACTGTTCAATATTTCTGGTCTCCTTCTGCACTTTAAATGGGCAGATTTTTTTGTTTTCTTGTAATTCTGTGTTGGACTTCTTGGACCCATGTTTATTTTTTCCTGTTTGTACAGTGATAAAGCCTGAATGTTCCATACTGGAGGTGAAAAGAGCAATGAAATTAAGCAATATGGCACATGCTATAGTGATACTGCATAAGAACCAAGTTTCAATGTATATAAGATGTCAGAAGACCACAGGGAAACATGCATGGGTGTTCTGTCTTCCCCATCTTATAGGTGGGAAAACTGAAGCCTAGAGATAGAAGTTTTGTTAATCTTCATACACACACACCCTTAGCACCTTCTCAGCTGTGAATAGGTTTCATAACATTTGCTGATAAGGTTTAATAACATTTGCTGTCAGCAATTCAGTGTTGATTCTCAAAACAATTTTATTTTTAACACAATTCCTTTTTGAAAGAGGGCTAAGCAGTGTGTCCATGGGGATGACTGTTTTGGGGCCAGGGGAAAGGGGGGACAGTTACTTTGTGGTTGGGGTTGGTTTTTTTGTTTGTTTTTTTTTTTCCCCGTCCAGATATAGGCAGTATTCTTCATCCTGACTGTTTGACTGCTACAGAGTGCAAGTGTCGGAGTGCTTCGGTTATTCCCCTAGCTATTGTCATAGCTGCTTTCTCTGCCTGCACTGCATGTGTCAAGGGTCAAGGCTGGGCTGACCACCAACCCAATGACAGACGCTCCCTGTTACCCCCTCTGCTCCCTGACACAGGAAGGGAAAGAGGATGAGAGAGAGAGAGACTTGTGGATTGGAAATGAAAACTAAAACTATATAATGATAATAATGATAAATGAAATATACAAATATGTACAGAACCCAGTACCAAACCCAAACCCCCTTGATGGTAACTGTGTCACCACTGATACTGCAGCAGAAAGCCTCAGCAGCAGATGGGAGTCAGGCTCAGGGGGCTGGATCCTGCCACTGGCTGCAGGAACTTATGGATCAAGATCAAGGGAGAGCAGAGGGAGTTCTCCTCAAATGGTAGCCACTGAAGCGCAGGAGAAGAAGAATAAAGAGCTAGAGGAGGAGCTAGTAAGAAGGGACTGACCCCCAGTTTATATATTGAATATGACATATATTGAATGGAATACTTACTTGGTCAGTTTAGGGCTGCTTGTCCTGCACACTGCGCCCCCCAACTGAGACACAAGATTCAGCAGTGACCTTGCTTTGCATACCAATCCCTGGTAGTAAATCTAAACATTAGGCCTTAGCTCTGCTAGAAACAGGCAGTGTCTGCAAAAAACATGTTGTTAGTTTCAGAAAGTGCAGTTTCTCATGGGAGCTTCAACTGAAAAGTAAAATCTTAGAGCAGAATTAGTTCTGTTCTAACCCAATCCAGAACAGCATACAAAGCTGTTATGGCAGCAAAATAGCAAACAGAACACAACGGTCTTTCCCTTTTTAAATAAACATTCGCTAATCTAGTAGCCTTCGTGTAAAGATGAATTTTGCCTTTGGCTCTCTGCAGCATTTAAGTCCAAACTCTCTTGTTCCTAAAGAGATAATTGAAGATAATTCAACCCTGGTCCTTGTCTATGCCTCCCCAGCTTTCTTGCACCCTTTAAACCCCAAATTCTTCTACTGAAGCAAGGCAGTTCCTGTCGATGGGAGAGGATTGCAGAATTTGTGTGTAGATCCAGTGACCCCAATTATTCTGCAGCTGAAGCAGTGAGATGCAGATCAGCTGTGTTAGGATGGTAGAGTCAACCCTCAATGAGCTCTCATTAGGAAGAAGGTGGTCTTTGTTCCTTAGTATATTTATAAACCAGTTCTACATAAGTTACTCTAATGCTCTAAAACAGAACAGTATTAATCAAATTAAAACACTTGGAACAACAGAATACCACAACTTGAATGTCTGCCATCTGAGGTTTACACTGTTAGCAAAAAAGAGAAGATAAACTTGTCAAACACACTGTATTACAAATGTTTTGCTTGGTTTGGGAATAATGAAATTTCAGTCAATAATGGCTTATTTCATTCTTACATTAATGTGCTACATTTTTTGTTTTGTTTTTTTGTTGGTTTGGTTTGGTTTTTTTGTTTGGTTTGGTTTTTGGTTTGGTTTGTTTTCTTCTCTCTCCAGACTCAGTTTGTCCTGACAATCTTCCAGACCAGCTGTGGTGTTGTTTGGCCATGTGCATTTCCTCAGGGGTGGCTGTATTTTCAGATTTCTTATATGATTTCTTTGATTATCCTCTTCACAAATTTCTATATTCAGGTAAAAGTAATATTCATCAACTCTTTGTAGCATTCTGCTAGCTGTACCTCACTGGAAAGCTGTTTACAAAAGGATATGCTTTAAATACTCTTTTGCTATCTTTCAGTAACATGCATAGGTTCTTAAAGTACTATAGTTGTTGGTCTGCCCTCCAGTTTCAAATCTTGGATGTTTTCTCTCTGTAATTCAGAACAGTTAGTAAATGACAGTAAGCAGAGTGGCACCAAAAAGTGTTTTACTAATGCAATTTTAACTGCAGATAAAAGAGAGGAAGAGCATTATGTAAGAAACAGCTTTTCAGTCTGAAACAAACCAGCAGTCTGTGAAGCACCCAAAGGATTTGCTCATTACTTTTTCTTACAAGGGGAAATGCTCAGTTTATATCTAGGAAAACTTCCCGAACTCCCAATGTACAGAAATCTGGTTTTGGGTCACCTTTACAGGCATTTGTTTGCATTTCCATATGGAAAGCTAGCATTTTGAGTTGTTTCTACAAAACTAATTTCATGTCTTAACAGATGAAGACTTAATGTGTGTTGTTCTGAGTAGTTCATAATCAGGCTCTTTGCAAAGATGTACCCACCTTCAGAAAATCAAACCAACACAGACTGCTGCCCCTAAACAAGCAAACTCTGTTGCATATTTTAAACGTCCCTTAAAAGCTTTGAGCATTCTGTGTCTGATATGAGTGATTCATTGGGGCAAACATAGCAGACCTCCCTATCTGATCTTCCAGTACTTCTTAAAACAGTCCCATGGGTCATATCACTTGTTGCATATGAGCATGCTAATTAAACATGATAGTATATTCCAAATACAACTTAACTTTCTTCATCAGTTTTACTCACATTTTAACTTTAAACCAGGTAACTTTCTTACACACACACACAAAAATAGATATTTTGGGAAGAGCTCTTATTAGGCAACTGAACCCCCATGACAAAGACTAATTCATGTATATGTTTTCTCTGTAATTTTTTTGTGTGTGTCCTGTGGTTTTCTGATTCCCTTAGATTTTGATTCCCATGTTGGCCAGTGCAAATTGATTTTATAATTTGTCTCTGAACTTTCCTCACTTGTTCTCGTTTGCCCACTTCTTGTTCTGACCTTGTTTGAAATAAGTCACCTGCAGTGCATCAAACCACCTTCCTCACTTGTTATTTTGAATATATTCTTCTGCTATACTCTGCTCATGAAATCGCTTCCCTTGTTTCTAGTTTACTAGAAACACATCCAATACTATCATCATACTGCCAAGTCTTTTTCTTTTCCACTGAACTAATTCTCTTTCATTATCTGAATGAAAGGCATAGTATAGCCTTGTACACAAAAGATGGTAGAGCTTGTTAGACTCTGCCTCCGGCACATGGTCTTTAAAAATTATGGATGCAAGTTTACCTTTGAGTTTCTTGAGTTACTGTGAGCAAACAGTTATTTATATCTATTTAAGCAAACAACGTGTCTCTCTGTGTATTCTAGACTTACAACAAGAAGGCATCCTCAAGGAGGAAAGAGTATCAGAATGGCTCTACAGCCACTGTGAATGGGTACACAAACAGCTTTTCTTCCCTTGAGAACAATGTGAAACAAAGGAAACAAAGGAAGGATTGAAGACCAAACTGAAAAAACATTTTGATAACCCCAACAACAAAATCATCTGATTGTAAGCACAATAAGAGTTGTGCAGTAATACTCTAATGGCTACTGTAACTATTCCTGCCTAGAATAGTGTGATTTATGTAGGACTTAACCAGTGCAAGAACCCTAGAAACTGTATACAGAACATAAAAGTAGGTTAAAGTTTTAAAATAATTCTGGGCTGTCACTGACCCCGCTCTAGGCTGTGGAAGGGAATATTATCATAGTATCCAACACTGCTGTTGCCTTACTAGTCAATACAATAGGTGCTGAATTATAATTCACAATTTGAAAACACTGTAATCTAAACCTCTGTTACTTTTTTTCTTACTGTAGATCCTGCATGTGATTGTAGAGGCAATTTGTACAGTGCTCATTTCAGCAGATAAACACACATGCCTTAAATTAAAAGCAGCACCCAAAGCTCATTACTGTTTTGAAAATTAGTGTTTCAACTTTTCAGTTGACTGACTTTTTAATAAAAAAAGCCATTTAGGGGAATCCATTGATTGTTTTACTGTTCTGTATGATACATGTTGTTATGTATCTCTTATTGGACACAGTGAAATTGGAGATTACGCATTTAGTTTTGTATATTTGGCTTTAACTGACTAAACAGTCATGAACCAGATAGAAAAATTATTTTACCTTTGTAATAGATCATATTTTTTTATTTGAAGTGTTTCACTAATGTACAATTAATTGGCGCTTACTTGTCTCCAGTTTAGAGTATATATAGAGTGGACCCATCTTTTCTTTTTTTCTTTTTTTCTTTTTTATGAGAATTCTTAAATGCTACATGAAAAATAGTTTTTAATATGGAAACTGGCAGAATTTCAAGTGTTATTACCATGGCCATATCCACATATTAGGAGCCACTCTTTAAGTCTGTGACATATCCAAAATCGTATTTAAAAATGAAGACAGAAAGATGCTTTTCTGGTGGAACTGTCCATATTTAAGTTGGTATCTGTACTGTTCTTATGTAGTATATGTTGATTTTTAAAATGTGCCTAACACGTTTTTTTCCAAACAAGCAAAATTAAACAGTCTAAGTCATAATGTTTCGTAAATGTTACTGAAATGTGCTGGAAATGTCTGTTTCTCTAATGTGAGTTGTGTACATCACCAGTAATGTTTTAGCTCGTTATCTGAAGGTTTAGTTTGAGTGCTTGTTAAAGTTACTCCTTCTTGTAAATTCTTGCGTTGCAGATATGTGGAGTCAACTGCAAAGCCAGTAGCTATTGCTGGTGTTCTCGTATCTGCTGTGGTCGAGTTTGGCTTATGAATATTGTATTCACTAAGCTCTGAAAAATTGAATTGTGGAAGAAATTCTGCTGATCATTGCTCAAGTTTAACTTTTTTTTTATATTTATATAAATGCCAGGTTTAACATGTTTAATTTTTTAATTGTTTTTTAAAATTTTTGCACATCTCTTAAGGAATTAAGTTCTACTAGCCTTGTGGGTTTTCATTCCTTGTTTTGAAGGAGACAGTGTCTGTTATGTTTACATTATGAAAGATTGTGCGTGTGTCTTCATTTCTAGGTACTGGCTTGCAGAGTCTTTACGCAGCTCAATACAGCAGCTATAACGTTCAAAATAGGCTGTCTAAATGTGCTAGAAATAAACCCTTCACCATCTGGATATACCTACATTGTTAATATTTGACATGGTTTAATCATTAAAACACTTTTGATGATCTCTGCCTGAATTCTGGTGGGTTTGTACAGGTTTAGTGCATTGCCCTATCCTATGTTGTGCAAAAAAGGAGCTGTGATGATGGAAGGACAGCTGCAGATACTCAAGAGAAATTTAGCATACCAGAGATTTGGCAACAGATTCCTTACAGTAACCTTTGACTGTTACTAAATGCTTTTCTCTCGCCTGGCTGTAGAAATGCTTGTCCACGTGATGGATTAAACCTTCTGCTGGGATTGCTGACTAACTGAATGCAGAGCAGCCCAAATGGCTCCAAGATGGTGCGTGCCATGAGCAAAGCTTAAAGTGGCTAAGTGAGACTTCTGCCTCAGATATCCTGTCTATAAAATGGGAATAATACCTCTATCCACAATGTGAGCATTTTTGCAATTTTCTTAGCTCTCACCTTGCCCTTAATTGGTCATTTCTGAGCCTTATCCAATTGGAGTGTTTAATCAGTATGTTGCAAGAAGCCCAGATAGCTTGGTGATGGACCGATTAAAACCAGAACTACCTAGCTGTCTGTATTCTCACTTGCAGGCTCTTAAAACAAGAAACCTAGACCAGTGAAATGGGTTTTGCACTTTGTGTGCAAGGCTCAGAGTTTTCATGCTATGCTGATGTTCTCTAGGAGGGAGCTTCAAATGTGTGAGATGGTTTCTGATACAGTTTTGTCCCTTGCACGTGCCAATTTCACTTCTGAGTGTTTTTCTAAGTGGGGGTCAGTGAGGTGCAGTTCTTTGGATGATGAGCTAAATCTACAGGGGATATGTAAAATGCAGAAGCCATAGAACCCAGGTCAGGGTCTCAGCTGCTAATGTGACACACCCACCTGGCCTTTCCTCAGCAGCCAGCAGAGACTGAGCTACTGCACTCCAAAAGTAGCTTTTGAGATCAGTGGCATGCAGTGACAACATGTGATGGTTTTATCATCATTTGCTGCCATGTAGACCCAGAGTGGGTTTGTCCAAAACTAGTAAGAGATGTGGTGTTGGGAATATCTATAGCATCAGTAGTGTTCACACCTGCAGGTAGAAGATTGTGGGTCCTCAGTACTCTTCTACAGTCTCAGCAACAACTAAGAAGTGTCTGAGAGATGTAGGGGTTAGATTAGACATCACTTTACCGTAACTGACAATTAGTCTGATGGTCTGAGGCAGGAGCCTTGGGTCTGCCTACCTGGCTCGGCTTACAATGTTTACCTGACCTGGGACAAGTAATAGTCTTTGGATTGCATCAATTCCCCAATCACCTGCAGTTTTCTTAATAGATATAACTGTGATTGGTGTTTGGGATTATAAAAGAGTCCTCCAAAATTTCTGAGTTGTAAAGGCTGGAGAGATGAAAAAGACCAACTGCTGTCAGCAGGATGGAGAAGTCTCATGTATGAATATGTACTTCAGTACCTATTTGCAAAGAGTGAATGACCAAGCATCAAACTGTTATGTTAAAATCTCATTCAGCTCATGAGCTGACTAATCATCTCAAACAGAAGGGGGGAGAAAATTAGCAATAAAAGTCCAGTTAAAAAAAAAAGTGTGTTTTGTTAGGTCAGTCAAGCTGGGATGTGGAGGGGGGGGAAAGAATTACATGTCTTACGTTTCAAGGATATATAAATACTGTGTTTTCTACAGGAAGAATGTAAAAAAGTTGTAACTGGTAGGTTTGATAATCTGATTTCAGTATGAAAAGTATCAGAATAAATAGGAAGAGTGGTTGAGTACCAGAAAGTAAACAGAAAATAGGAGAAAAAGTAATACAGCTTTTCAGGAAGTGATCACGCCTGACTTACCCATACTGTTGTTTAATAAAAAGTACTATGTAGACAAAGGAAATATCCTTTCATCCACCTAGAATAGGTACTTTTTTTAATCTTGGAAATAATTAGACTAGAGGGTGTGGTGATGAGCAACACAATTTATGGACGAGCAAGGGTCAAACTGATTAGATGATGTTTTGTCTCAATGCTTTCAATCTGAATAGAGCCTGAATAATGTTTTTTAGTAATGACCTGGGTATAAAAAGTAGGAATATTTGCAGTGATGCTTGCAACATTAGGAAGCACTGTCAGTGCCAAGGAAGATTACTTATGATTCCAAACTCGGTGAAGAAATGGACACTTTGAAAGGGAGAGCCACCCTGCAGGGAAGCCAACCGCATCCTGGGCTGCATCAGGAGAAGAATAGCCAGCAAGTCAAGGGAAGTGATTCTGCCTCTCTACTCTGCCCTCCTGAGACCCCACCTGGAATACTGCATCCAGTTCTGGGGTCCTCAGCATAAGAAAGAGGTTGACCTTTTACAGCAGGTACAGATGAGGGCCATGAAGACAGGCTGAGAGAGTTGGTATTGTTCAGACTGGAGAAGAGAAGGCTTTGGGGGGACCTCATAGGGGCCTTCCAATACCTAAAGAGGGCTTGTATAAAGGGGGGAGAGATACTCCTTACCCATGTAGAAAACAATAGGACAAGGAGATACGGTTTCAAACTGAAGGAGAGAAGATTTAGATTAGATCTTAGGAAAAAATTCTTTACTGAGAGGGTGATGAGGCATTGGAACTGGTTGCCCAGAGATGTTGTGGATGCCCCATCCCTTGGAGTGTTCAAGGCCAGATTGGATGTGGCCCAGGGCAACATGATCTAGGGAGTGGTGTCCCTGCCCATGGCAGGGGGGTTGGACCTAAACGATCTATAAGGTCGCTTCCAACCCAGACTATTCTATGAGACCTGGATAGGCTGGAAGAGTGGGCTAACAAGAATCTTACGAAGTTCAGCAAGGACAAGTATAAGCTCTTGTACTGGGGGAAAACATAATCCAGGAGTGCAGCACAGGCTGTGATCTACCTGACCGAGGACCAGGTCTGTGGAAAGGGACCTGGAGGAACTGGGGAACAAAATGCTCAATATGAGTGAAGTGTGTTGCAACAGCAAAGAAAGCCAACAGGATCATGGGATCACAAGGACATCACAAGCAGATGTAAAGACATTATCCTACTCTACTCAGTGCTTGTCACACTGCACCTGGAATACTGTGTTCAGTTTTGGTGCTCACAATATAAGAAAGATGTGGACAGGCTGGAGGGGGTTCAGAGAAGGCCATTAAAGGACTGGGGAAGCCTGTCGTGGGGAAAGGCGGGGGGAATTGATCTGTTCAATCTTTAGAAAATAAGGGTTAGGGGAGACCCTTTCACCATGTTCTAGTATTTAAGAGGTGACTACAGAGAAGATGAAGACCCCCTTTTTAGGAGGAGTTAGATGGAAGAGATGAGAAGTAATGGATACAAGTTACTCCTGGGGAGATTTCCCCTGCAGCCTGTGGAAAGGACCACACCAGAGGAGATATCCACACTGCAGCCTGTGGAGGACCACATGGGGGAGGAAGTGGACATCACCTGAAGGAACTGCAGCTTGTGGAAAGCCCAAACTGGAGTAGGCTTATCCTGAGAAACTATAGCCCATGGCAAGGACCCACACTGGAGCATGGCGCAGAAGGAGCAGCAGAGAGAAACCTGTTATGATGGACTAATCAAAACCTCCCACCCTCCACTTGGAGCAGGGAGGAAGTAGAGGGGTTGAGAAAGGAGGAGTGAAGGTGAGCCTTGGAAGAAGCCGGGAGGAGGAACATGGTTTAGTTTTAATTTGTTCCTCACTGTTCAACTCTATTTTAATTAGCAATAAATTATTTTTCACAAAATCTGTTTTGCCCATGACCTCCTGTTTTTATTGCAACCAGCTTTTCATGTTATTTCTTCCCCACCCCAATCCTGTTGAAGGGGAGAGAGCAGCTGGGTGGACGTCTGACAGTTTGGCCAAGGTTGCCCACCTCACCTAGGCACTTTTTCTTGTTATAAATCTAACAGTCTGGGCAGAAAGATCTGCCAAAAAGGTTGCAAGGTATCATGGCACCAGAAAGCATAACCTAAAGGGAACTGGCTGTCAGGGTACAGTCAGACCTCTTACAGTCTTAAGAAATTGTGCTCCCTGGAGTGAAAGGAATGCCTTTTTTTTTTTTTCCCTACCTTGTTTCTTCCAAGTCTAATTTGTGTTAAAGCAACATATTTTCCAGGAATCTGTCCCATTATTCTTGGAAAGTTTTTAAAGTCAGTGGAGGAACCTCCTGTTTGCTATGGGAAGGTACCACAGTGGCACCACGTATGAAGTCCATGGTCAGAAGAAAGGTCCTTAATTTCCTTGTGAGAGGACTCGCCTCACACCCTTCAGAGACAGCTGGAACTCTGGCTTTTCAAACAAGGATGGTCTGCCTGTGTGACGGCAAGAGATGCCAAATCATTCTGGTTGCATTTTATTTGGGAACAGGTAGAACTTCAAGGGAAATGAATAACCCAGGGATGTGCACCCCAGGGGATGTGCTGTGACCTGGTGTCCTCTCTTGGTGGCACCTGCAAGGGACAACTGGGTTGCCTGCCCACCTACTTAATGGGACCAGAAGGATTTCATAAAAAGCTGCATGCCCGCATTTAGTTCTGTGGTGGGTTTAAAGGCTCTTCCCAGCCCCCACACACGGCAGTTAAAGGAGAGACTGGATTGGAAGTTAAAAACTAAAAACTGCTTTAATAACAACAGCAAACATAAACGAAAAGAATATAAACATATACAGGACCCAAACACCAAACCCCACTTCCCCCTATACAAGTAATTACGTCAGGACCGAGGCTGCGAAGCCTCTCGGGGCAGAGCTGCGGTGTCAGGCAGCCCAAGCAACTCCAGGTGTGTCTCAGAGCACCGACAGAGCAGAAACAGCATCCAAGTCACAGCAGAGGGAGAAGGGGGAGCTTCATCGTGGCCACGAGTGTAACTAAAGTCCCCCCGGAGAAACCCAGCATTCCCCCGGCTAATCCCCCCAACCCCACCCCGGGGTGGGGGTTGCAGTGTCCTTGATTCAGGAATCTCAGGTTTCTTAAAGGGACAGTCCAGGCAAGGTGTGGGGGGGTGGGGGGAAACTGACACAACCCTATGCACGTGGTCATGGAATACTTTTTAGAAAACACAGTTACTGAACAGAATTAATTCTGTTCTAACCTAAACCATAACAAGTTCAAGCAAGGATGATGTATAAATATTTACATTGTTGTACATATTTCACAGCCAGAGACTTTTCCCTTGCAATTGTGGTGCCCTTTTAGCTCATTTTTTAAAAGGAGGACTGGACAGAAAGGTAGTAGGTAAACAGAGATCTTGTCCTATATTGGAAACATCTGCACAGTTGTTCCCAGTAGTTAGGGATGATCAGAGTGTAATTAATTTTGCATAATGGAGACTAGAATAAAATCGCTGTTGCCCTCTATTTCACTGCTGGAAAGACTTTATAATCAAAAGCTTTTCCTACTGTGGAAACGGGTTGTAAAGGAAGAGGAGATTAAAAACAAGCATATCCTATGTAATAGATTCTACAATTCATTTGACCTTGATTGCACAAATAACCTTGGGAGCAATGACTTTCAGGGAAAAACAGGAGCTGTTTTGGTTACAGTGATCAGAATGCAGATCTGTGTATCCTGACACCCAGAACTATTTCAGAGCATTTTATACACAGAAGTCAATTAGTGCATTTAAGCAGGGAATTAAAAAAAGAACCAACTCATTAAGCGCAGCCCAAATCTCAAGTCAAATGTATTTTTACATTAAAGCTTAACCTGTAATGGTTATTAACATAATGCATCACCAGCTGTCCAGCAGATACAAATGGCTGTGCTTTATATTAGATCAAGTTGTGTGAGCAAAACCAAAATGTCTGGCCTTGGAAGAGGACCAAGAAGGGTGGTGCTAAGCCAGCAGCTCGTCTGACTCACCTGTGAGCAAACATGAAAATGTGCAGAATTGTAGGAGTATAGAAAAAATGAGATTCTAAAACAGTGTTGTGAGAGATGGAAGAATTTGATTATGTTAATTAGAATTAATGATAACGAAGGTCCTGCAGTTGTGCAGAGATCACATCTAGAGCACTGAGGAAAGACCACCACTGGCCACTTTTGTTGAGCAAAGTAGGAGCTACTTAGGAAAAAATGAAGGAACACAGTTCAGAAACATTCAGAGGAAGCAGAAGACACATGATCTGCCATAAAAAAACAAAGTGAATTTGGAGAGAGACTATACTGGGCAAGAAAAAGATGCCCTCCTGGCAGTTTTGAGACAAGGGACAAGAAAAGAAACTGGAGAATACAACCTGAATTGCTTTCATTTTCAGCAAGGTGAAGTAGATTCTGCATAGATGTGAACATGACACCAGATCAGTATTCTGATTGGCTGCATTCACTGTCTGTCTCAGCAGTAGGTGCTTAATAAACATTCAAAACTATGTGTTCTCTGCAGAGCAGCTGTAGCTCATGCTTGATTAAAGGGTAGTTTTCCTTCAAGCAGCACTGAGACGCCTTCTCTGTCTTTGCTCCTTTCTGCCTTTGGCCTTATATCAAATGACTGTGTTCACTGTCTAGGCATGGGTTTGCCTCTCAGGGTACTATTCTGGGTCAAATGATTACCAGGTCAATTGGCAATCATGCTGCCTCTCTTCCACTTGTCTGTACAGAAACCCAGTGGTGGACTTCAAACATGTACTGATGTTGATCTTTGCTAACAGCACCTTCTGGAATAAGTTGCCTAGTAGTGTTTTGCCTATTGAAAGATCTTCTGCATTTTATAACTCTTGTCTCCAATCTTGATGGCTCTTGCTGAGTAGGATCATTTAAACTATCTGATGAGAGAGAAATAGGTTGATGTTCGGAGTAGCATGAATAGCACCCAACATTGATGTTGAAATAAGTGCCGCAACTCTAGGTGGGGATGTTAACCCTTGACAACTTTCAGATGTAGCAATTTGGCTATCTGTGGGTTGTCAGGGAACACCTCTCTCCTGGCACCAGCCTCTGTCCTGGAAGATGGCAGCTCAGCGTGATCTGAGGCACATCCTTGGGATACACTAAAATACAGTGGAGTATAGGAGAAATGGGAGAAGAAGGAAAATGATTGCTGATCTTCCTTCTCTCCTCAGTCCCAATGACCTCCCTGGGCCCATCCTCAGGACTGTGCTCTGGCAGAGCACCCCTACGGGAGCGAGGATGGCCAGCAGCTGGGAGACAGTTTTTATTCTCTCATCTCTGTGATGCCCTTCATCAAAATACTGTTCCTTTAAACACATTCACTGCAGTGGTCTGTCAAGTGACTGCGGACACAACCCCCTAGGCCATATTGTGTCCATTATCTGAACACCAGGTGCCACTGAGGTCCCAAGACAACATTTATTTGCTATTTATTTTAGCTGATATTTTTGCTAATTTATTGAAAATATATTTTTTTCCCCATGGAAAAAATGTATATTTCCATTTCTGTCAAAGTGATCTGTGGACAAACAACACATAAAAACTCTCCTATAAGCAGTACTAAAACATAAGTTAAAAGAAGACACACACTTTTAGGTGTCTGGGAGCCTGCTTGGTGTTTGCTGTAGTAAAGCAACCACCTGTAAAGCAAGCCTTGTCCTGTCAGCTGCTGAAAGATCAAACTGCTTCAGTGCAGCTTCTTCCTGTCCAAATAACAATAACAAATATATTTGATAATTGGACCAGAAGCAGAGAATTAGCTGGCTAGTTGGCTGGGTAAGAGGAGAACTTTGCAGGCTGCTGAGATGCAGGTTCCTCTTGAGGGAAAGATTTATATGTTAATTATTCATAGTATAGTGTAAGGAAACTAGACCATAAGGAGATTGAATACATTCTAAAAACAACGTAATCTGGAGGGGAAATGAAGAGGTCTGCAAGATGCAAACTTAGAGGACACTCTGGCTTGACACTTTAGTCCTTTGAAATTAAATATTCCAGATTAAATCCTACCTAGACCTTTAGCAATATAAGAACTGAATGAGTAAAGGCAGCATCCCATGTTTGAGTGAAGTTGGATGCCCAGCTCACTATTGTTTGGTGGGAGTGACCTTTTTCCCCAGCTCTGCTGGGCTTTTAGGCAGCTTGAGATATTTTGAAGTGGTCTGTCTGTATGTAAGATGGCTGAAGTCTTTCAATTGCCCTCACTTTTCAAGGATGCCTATTGTCAAAGCAAATATATTTCCAAGTCCTGTATCTGAGACCATCAAGATTCAGGCATCTGCAGAGTAAAGACAGGGGCACCTGATGGCTGACCTGAGTTTTCTAGAGGGTGATAGAGAGGAGGAAGAGCAGCTTTTTCTTGGAAGATAGTAGCAGAAGATCAAGTGGTACAATGAAAGGACAAAGACATAAGCTGCACCAAGGGAAATTCAGATTAAACATAAGGAAGAAATCCTTCACAGTGAGAGTGTTAAAAGACTGGCACACATTTTCCAGAGAGTCTATGGGATCTCCATCCCTGGAGATATTCAAATTTCAATTGGTTGGGCCCTAAGCAGCTTCCTGTAACTTTCAAGTTAGCCTTCCTTTGAGCTGGGCTATCTCCAGAGGGCCCCTCTAGCAGTAATTATTCTGTGATCATAGCACGGCAGAGCACAAGAGGTGACAGACGTCTGAGATCTTGTTTACAGGGGGAAGGAAATGCAACAGCTTCACTCTTCCAAAAAAGTGCGTGCCTGTTTGTAGCGTATGAATTTCTTGGCATAGATGAACTCTAAAGAGTGACAAAGAGAAGGAAGCAAATACCAAAAAGCAAACAGTTTGAAGCCTAAACTTTTTTAAAAGACCTTTACAATAATAGGACAAGTAGCACAATCTTGTCCTCATCCTCCTACTGCTACCCCAGCTGAGCAGTGCTGAATGAAACACAAAGGCTGGCACCAGAGAGTTCATGCTTCTTTTTCCTCTGGAATTAATGCTTCATGGGGTGTCCTGCTCCAGGACCACCAGCTCTCCTCCAGAGATAGGCCTTCTCTTCCTAAATATTTCAGCTGAAATTAGCCCTTCTACAGTTCAGGAGGGCTAAATTACAATTTTCAAAATACCTGAAATTTAGCTTGATTTTTACTAACCTAATTGGGTGTTCTGTAGTTTTGGGGGGGTTCTACCCTGGATCTTCCCCACTGGACATAGCATAGCTTTTAACTTCAGTTTGGAGCTTAGGAAAGATGCTATCAAGAAATGTGATGGTCATAGTTCATGCTTTGTGCCCATTTGTTTCAAGGGTTTTGTTTATGTCTGGCTCTACCAGTCAGATTTCCACATTTCCTGCACAGTAATTTCTAAATTAACTTGGTTTGCTTCTGCCTTATTAAACAGTGCGTAAACAAATAAATAAAACTCAACTTCTTGGACAAACATTTTGAGATCTTATATATTCTGTATTTGTTAACACCAGTTGTTAGGAAAATCCACCCTTACTTCCCAAGACGTTTACTCATTCTATCTCTGTTCAGCTACCTTAATGTTATAAAATTTATTTCAGAGAAAATTATCTTCTTTTATTAATAATTTAGAAGGATAACAAAGTCCATAAAAGATAGAAAGATAACAAGTAGGAAGATTACTTACAACACGTGTTGGGTGCCCTAGTTGCCTGATGATCCCAAAAGCACACCGTGCAATCAAATTTCCCTCCTTTTAAAGGGTTCCCAAGTACCACCCAGTCCTCTTATCAGAAGGGGCATTTCCTCTCCTCTAGTTGGCTATTTTGTGTTGAGAGGCAAGGCCCTGACCAAAATGGCAGCCTCCATGGCTGACCACATGGCAGGGGGTTTGCTTTATTTACATATATTTCGCAATCCCTTCATTCCTGGCCGCATGTTCCCTGATACTTGTCCAGACATGTCCAAGCATCTCACAACTCCACGGTACGCCTATAGGTCAGTAGAAGGAAACCCCTTTGCATGCACCCCCCCAACACTGGTGACCCCTGTTTGATCCCCTTACTTGTAACAAAACAGAAAGTTTATTCCTCACATTAACATTTTACCAAAGATTCAGGTTGCACTTAATTTGTTTGCTCCTTTGATTCTTTATTCTCTACTGTGCTTCCTTTTGCAACAAACGTGGGTAGAGCCCTTCCCAAATCTTCGTTCTCGAAGCCTAGCCATGATGATGACTCTGCTTCCTACAAGTAAGAAAACAGTTTCCCATTCAAAGCCGCTTTACCTCCCAAGGACCAGAGCAAAGCTCGCCTGTGCTATAAGGCCCAGAAGAAAAAAGTGACAGTAGCCTGGTTTGTAACAAGTGCTTCTGAACTACCCTATTAGTAACAGTGCTTATTTGTACCTATCTTTGTGCTAGTTTAAGAGGTTAAGAAATAGCAGGATCTCAATACAAGGGAGATTACAAGTCAAAATTACAATTTAACAAAAGATAAGAAAATGAACATTACAATATATGCAACAAACTTAGTTTTAACCCAGAACTAACAACCCAGCACCCTGGGGCACGAGAAGAATGGTGCTGTAAGCCTCTGTGCACAGCTCCACGTGCTTCCCCTCCCCCTTTCCCTGAGTCCCAGACAAAGGAACCTATTTGTTTTGCAGATGAAAAGTCACAGTCTAGTTGAAGAGTAGGGGTCGGGAGGAATCTCGGGGAAGGTAGATCCTGGCGAGTCCCTGCGGCACGAAGGGGTCTTGGCAAGAGGTCCTGGAGGGTCCGGTCCTTTTCTCGGGCTCCCACGAATTGCTCCGGAAGTCTCTCCCAGCCCCAAGACAATACCCCACTGGATGCCGCGGGAACGCCCGACACCTACCCCCTCCCCCCCATCCCCGGAATGGGTGCGAATGACTCCGGGGGAGGGAAAGGGAGGAAGGTTTTAAGGGTGACATAGAGGTATGGAATACACAGCTTTGATAAAACTGATCCCAGCAGTTAAAAAACAGGACAATCTTCTACAAGGATTCAGTCAAATAGGCAACAGGGCTTTAAAGAAAAACAAGTTATAAAGATGAAACAGAAAACAGCTGGAAGAGAAATGTCTTGCAGACCTGTCAGTAAGGAGATAAGACATTATTGAGGGCTTGTTTTTGGAATTTGTTGCACTAAAGGAACAGACTGCTGTCTCCTATCAAGGGAAATAAAGGCATTTATTGAAGATACAGCAGTCTTTGTCCGTGCTCTGCTAGACTGCAGCTTGGAGATGTCACTGTCCTTTATGACAGTCTTGACTTATGGGACCTGCTATTCCATCCATTACTGATTGCACAGTGTGTTAATCCACGCATCCCATCTGCTCTTAAGCTGGCATGCCTTTCAGCATCCTGACTCTCAATACCTGCCTTCTCCAAGCTTCCAGTGGTGCAGAGGACAGCTTTGCTCCTGCTCCAGGACACTCTGGCCTCCTTCTCTGTCAGGGCCCCATAGGAACATCATTGACTTCTTCGTGTAGCTTGATGTGGGTTTGTGTTATTTTGCTTGGGTTTTGGTTGTTTTTTGGGGTTTTTTGTCTCTATTCTTGTTCTGTCCACAGACTGTAAAATACACAGATGTCTATGATTTAATGCTGTTAGGAAAGTAAAACAACTTGAAGGAGGACAAAGAAAACACAATGGATGGGACGAGGTGGTAGGTGCAGTGTATTCTCACCTGAGTGCAGGGATTAAAGTGACTCATTGATACATCAGTGCTGAGGTACGGAGAGCCTCTCCAACATTTCCAGCTAGCAACATCACTTATTGTAGTGAAATGATTCGGTAAACTTAAGAAGCAGCCAGAGGCTCTATCTGAAGACTGCTGGAGAGGCACCGTAATCTAATAGATGAGAAACTGCACTGAATATGTCTTTTCTTGATCTTATTAATGATCTCAAAATGCACAGTCATTTCAGCGCTCTAAAAATTGTTGGCAAGTTGTTCTTGAGATTTTAAAATCATTTTAGGCTTGGTACTCATTTACCACTGAAAAGTGTAAAGCATATTTTAGCTGTATAATTTTACTTTCCAATGTAATCTTTGAGATCTTTTGTAGTATGTGTCCATTTCTTATTTACTAGGGTGTGATGGTTTGGACCTGGCTCCCTGCCAAATGCCCAAACTCACAGTGAAAGCCTTTCCCCCTCCCTTTCCCTCTCAGAGTTTTAAGGAAAGAAAACTACAAGAGAAACTAAAGAGCCCGAAACAACCCGAACTACATCAAAAGCATCTATATTTATATACATAGCAGTTATATACAATTAAAATACTATGTACACAGTAGAGGGAACCCCCCAAGGGAAAGGGAAAAGGGAAGGAAAAAGGGAAAAAAGGGGAAAAAGGGAAAAGGGAAACTAAAACAGGTGTGTACACTCGAAACCCAGGATAGAACTAATAAAAACAGAATCTTACAACTCTCCTTAAGATAGCAGAGTCGCACTGACTGACGCCAGCAACAGCTGCCTCTCAAGGCCTACAAGGCCTGCAAGGCTTGACTCCTCCGCACGGGTGAGACCGATAGCAGAGAACCTGCGTCCTCGGATCCACCGGAAGGGAAAAGAGAACGAGGGCCTCTCCCCCTCTGTATTTATACCCCCAGTTATGTAAAATCGTGTGGAATACTGGGTAAACATGATCACTTCCCTGGTTACAAACTGGCTACCAGGAAAAACCTGGGTCAAGCCATTACATAGGGTCACCACAAAGCACTTTCCCTTAAAAAAAAATTCCATCCTAACACAAAACTGGAAAAAACATTGGACATTTCAGCACAAACTGCACAGAGCTTAGGGGACAAAGAAGCAATTCAGCCAAACTCTGGGCTTAGGTGACTTTCAAAGTTTGTTACTTCCAAGTTTTGCTATTCTGAATAATTTTTTTTAAATTATATGTAGCTATGCTAAATATGAAGGCACATACATGAAACAGGAGCTAGTAATACTCAGAATAAACAGTTGTTCTGCCCACAGAACAGCTTGAGCACCTTACAAACTTTTCCTTAGGCATTTCTGCTTGTAGTTCCCACAAGATTCAAATGGGATCTGCCCTTTGCACAGCTCAGGTGACATGGCGATTCCTCAAACTATGCTGGAGCATCTGCAACACAGTGGGCTCTTTTGTGCCACCTCTGTGGAAACTTGATTTCTCAAGATTCTGAAAGTTATGCCAAGTCTTTTGCTGTCTGAAGACTACAGCAGAGCTCTGGTTTGCATACTAACAAAAACCTAGTATCTAGGAAGAAAGAGAAGCAGGAAAACAAACAGGCAGCTGACTGCCCTACAACATTTGAACTGGAGGCACTTACTGGGCTTTTTTAGCCAAGGAGGTGTTCAAAGGTGGTTGGAAGTTATTTTACCTTGTGAACTTTTTCCATAGTCATCAAAGACAGTGACAGAAAACGGACCAGAGCAATGTGTAAGGGCATACTGCGCATCCTGCACATGATTGAAGCACTTTCCCATTTGTCCTCTGCTTTCCATCCATGTTGCCTAATACCGTGGGTATGATCTTGTGCAGAAAAATCTCACTGCCAAAGGGTCAATGTCCACAACAGAGAGAGAGAGGAGGTTCTAACAGGAAACTTTATTCCAATAAAGGGAGAGTCCACTGAGCATAACCCTGTGGCATCTCACAAAGTGTCAGGGGATGCAGGCCCTTAAAATCCTCTTTTCCAGATGCATAGGATCCTCTCCTTTCCCCATTGGCTAAGGTACTAGGAAGTTACAGACTTCCCTATACACCTTCCCAGACAGTTTATCAGTTAACCTAAGATTTCATCCACAATCAACAGGAAATCTCCTTAGACTATGCAGACACCTGTGCTTTGTAGTTAAAATAGAAAAAACCTTCTTGTTAATCATAGGATTGTCAGAGTTGGAAGGGACCTCAAAGATCATCCAGTTCCAACCCCCACTGCCTGGCAGGGACACTATCCACTAGATCAGGTTACCCAGTGCCCCATCAAGCCTTGTCTTAAAAGCTTCCAGGGAAGAGGCTTCCACAACCTCTCTGGGCAACCTGTTCCACTGTCTAACCACCCTCATAGTGAAGAACTTCTTCCTAATATTCAGCCTAAATCTACCCTCCTCTAGCTTACATCCATTTCCCCTGGTTCTATCACTGTCTGACCTCCTAAAAAGTCCCTCGCCAGCTTTCTTGTAGGCCCCCTTCAGATACTGAAAGGCTACAATAAGGTCTCCTCAGAGCCTTCTCCTCTTCAGACTGAACAATCCCAACTCTTCCAGTCTGTCCTCATAGCAGAGGTGCTCCAGTCCTCTGATCATTCTCGTGGCCCTTCTCTGGTCTCTCTCCAGCACCCCCATATCCCTCTTGTAATAGGGGCTCCAGAACTGGACACAGTATTCCAGGTGTGGTCTCACGAGTGCAGAGTAGAGGGGAAGAATCACCTCCCTCAACCTGCTGGCCACTCTTCTCTTGATGCAGCCTAGCATACGGTTGGCCTTCTGGGCTGCAAGCGCACACTGGCTGCTCATGTTGAGCTTCTCATCCACCAACACCCCCAAGTCTCTTTCCGCAGGGCTGCCCCCAAGCCAGTCCTTGCCCAGCCTGTATCGGTGCTTGTGATTGCCCCGACCCAGGTGTAGGACCTTGCACTTGGTCGTGTTGAACTTCATGAGGTTGGCATGGGCCCACCTCTCCAGCCTGTCCAGCTCCCTCTGGATCACATCCCTCCCCTCCAGTGTATCAACACAGCTTGGTGTCGTCGGCAAACTTGCTGAGGTAGCACTCAATGCCACTGTCTATGTCACTGACAGAGATGTTGAACAAGACTGGTCCCAGTACTGATCCTTGAGGGACTCCACTTGTCACTGGCCTCCACTTGGACGTGGATCCATTGACAGCCACTCCTTAGGTGTGACCATCAAGCCAATTCCTTATCCAGCAAGTGCTCCATCCATCAAACCCACATTCCACTAGCTTGGAGACCACGATGTCGTGTGGGACAGTGTCGAAGGCTTTGCTCAGGTCCAGGTAAATGACATCAGTTGCTCTTCCACTGTCTACTGATGTCATATCCTCTTCATAGAAGGCCACCGGATTCGTCAGGCATGATTTACCCTTGGTAAAGCCATGTTGATTATAACCAATCACCTCTTCATTATTCTTCTGCCTCAGCAGTTCCCCCAGGAGGATCTTGCTCCAGGATCTTACCAGGCACAGCGGTGAGACTGACTGGCCTAAAGTTTGCTGTACCATCCTTCTTCCCCTTTTTAAAAATGGGGGTTATGTTTCCTCTTTTCCAGTCAGCGGGGATTTCATCAGACTGTCATGACTTTTGGAATACAGTAGAGAGTGGCTTAGCAACCTCGTCTGCCAATTCTCTCAGTACCTGTGGGTGTATCCCATCGGGTCCCATGGACTTGTGAACTTTCAGGTTCTTCAGTTGATCACGAACCTGATCTTCACTTATCATGGGCAGTTCCCCCTTCCTGCCCCTGCCATTATTTTCTTTGACTTTGGGGGTGTGGCGGGAGCCCTCGCCAGTGAAGACTGAAGTAAAGCAGCTATTGAGAAGTTCAGCCTTCTCCATGTCATCCATCAGCAGTTCTCCTGTTTCTTTTTTGAGGGGGCCCACATCTTCCCTAGTCTTCCTGTTTCCATTAATGTATTTGTAGAAATGTTTACTATTCCCCTTGATTTCCCTGGCTAGATTTAACTCCCACTGAGCTTTAGCATTCTGAAACAATTCCCTTGCTCTCCTGACAGCTTCCCTGTATGCCCCCCATTCTAGTTGACCGTTCTTCCACTTCTTATTTAGACTCTTTTTACGAGTCAGCTTGTCCAGGAGCATCTTGTTCATCCAGGCAGGTCTCCTAGCATTCTTCCCTGCCTTTCTCTTAGTCAAAATACATAACTCCTGCACACGGAGGAGGTGATCCTTGAAAACTGACCAGCTGTCTTGGGCCCCCCTTTCCTCTAGGACTTCGTCCCATGGTACTCTGTCCATCAGATCGCTGAAGCGATCAAAGTCTGCACGTCCAAAGTCCAGGGTCACGAGCCTAGAACATATCCTCTTAGGAGCCCTGAGGACCTTGAATTCCAGTGCTTCGTCGTCACTACAACCAAGGTTGTACCTCAGCCTTACAGTGGTCACTAGTCCTTCCCTGTTGGTAAGAACAAGGTCCAGCATAGCACCTTTCCTAGTTGGTTCCTCTACCATCAACGCACTCGAGGAACATCCTGGATTGCTGGTGCCTTGCTGTATTGTCCCTCCAGCAGATGTCAGGATGATTGAAATCCCCCATGAGGACCAGGGCCTGTGAGTGTGAAGCCACGTCTATCTGCCTATGGAGGGCCTCATCTACTTGGCCCTGCTGGTCAGGTGGCCTGTAGCAGACCCCGACTGTAACATCCCCTTCACCTGTCCTCCCTTTAATCCTAACCCATAAGCTCTCAACCAGTTCATCATCCTTCCCCAGGTGGAGTTCCATTGACTCCAGCTGGTGACTGATGTAGAGGGCAACACCTCCTCCTCTCCTCCCCTGCCTATCCCTCCTAAACAGCTTGTACCCATCTATTCCTACACTCCAATCATGAGAATCATCCCACCAGGTTTCTGTAACTGCCACTATGTCATGTCTCTCCAGCAACACCATGGCCCTCAGTTCATTGTGTTTGTTGCCCAAACTGTGTGCATTTGCATAGAGGCACTTCAGTTGGGCTGGACATGTCACCTTTTTAGGCAACCCCCACTTGATGTCCTTGGGGTGTCTTGGTGCATCATCTCTGGCTTGCCTCAGGGAATCATCTTGAGAGCTCTTAGAAGTGTTCCAACCTTCTGCCCCTGGTGTGCTGCCCCACTGTTTGTCACGAGCAAGCATAACATTCCTAGCCCCCTCCCCCCTCAAACCTAGTTTAATGCCTTATCAATGAGCCCTGCCAACTCCCGCCCCAGAATCTTTTTCCCCCTCCGGGACAAGTGCCCCCCATTTGCTGTCTGCAGCTCTAATGCCTTGTGTGCTGAGCAATGATTATAAAACCCAAAGCCCTCTCAATGACACCAGTCCCGGAGCCACGAATTAACCTCTTGACTCTCACTATGTATTCCTTCATCCATAACTGACGTCAAGGGGATGGAGGAGAATACCTCTTTAGCTCCTGATCCCTTTACCAGTTGTCCCAAAGCCCTGAAATCTCTTTTAATTGATCGTGAGCCTCTCATTGCTACATCATCACTACCCACCTGAAAGATNAGAAGTGTTCCAACCTTCTGCCCCTGGTGTGCTGCCCCACTGTTTGTCACGAGCAAGCATAACATTCCTAGCCCCCTCCCCCCTCAAACCTAGTTTAATGCCTTATCAATGAGCCCTGCCAACTCCCGCCCCAGAATCTTTTTCCCCCTCCGGGACAAGTGCCCCCCATTTGCTGTCTGCAGCTCTAATGCCTTGTGTGCTGAGCAATGATTATAAAACCCAAAGCCCTCTCAATGACACCAGTCCCGGAGCCACGAATTAACCTCTTGACTCTCACTATGTATTCCTTCATCCATAACTGACGTCAAGGGGATGGAGGAGAATACCTCTTTAGCTCCTGATCCCTTTACCAGTTGTCCCAAAGCCCTGAAATCTCTTTTAATTGATCGTGAGCCTCTCATTGCTACATCATCACTACCCACTTGAAAGATCAGGAGTGGGTAACAATCTGCAGGATTCACAAGGGTAGGAATTTTATCTACAACATCCTTTACCCGGGCACCAGGGAGACAGCAGACCTCCCTATGAAGTGGGTTTGGTCTGCATATCGGGCCCTCTGCTCCACTCAGTAGGGAGTCACTTATTACAATAACCCATCTGGTTTTCTTTCAATTGCCTGTTTTTACCACTGGCCTGAGACGGGTTGGCCTTGGTGGCATTTCTGGCCCTTGTGAGCCCTCATCTTCACCCACAATCAGTTCCTCCTGCAGAGCCCCGTATCTGTTCTGTAGGCGTGCTATAGGCTGTGTACTACTCAAAGAAACGTGCTTCCTCCTTTTCTTTTGCCGGGCAGAGACCTGCTCCCAGGAACCCTGCTCCATTTGGTCACTACAGGAACACTGGGGAGCTTGCTGATGAGAAGATATAGAATTCTTTGCTCCAGCAGAAGCTGCTTCCCGTCCCATTTTTGAGGAGACCAGTTTGTGGGAGCAATCAATTTCCTGCTCACTTTCCCTGATGTTTCTCAACCTACCCACCTCATCCCTGAGCTCCATCACTTCATCCTGGAGCTGTGCCACCCAGAGGAGTAGTTCCTCAACCTGTTCACACCGCACGCAGCCATAGTCAGCATTACCCCCGGCCACCAGTGAAAGCCTGTGACATTCCCCACAGCCTGTGACCTGGATGCCATTATCCCCTGGAGGGTGCTGGGAGCACAGCCTTTCTCCTCTGAGTAGCCACCATCTCTCCCTGAGCAAGTTTCAGTGCCTCGCGTCCTGCCCTCACTGCTCACCCAGCTGCTTGCCCTGCCTGTGCGAACTGATGTGCAAAATGACATGCTAGTCCCTCTTGACATGATCTTCCTGTTTCCCTGCCCCTGGTCACCAACCTCCGGGTCGCTCGTGCTCCTTACAGTTCTTTAAATCTCCCCTGCAGTGGTTCCGTCTCTGCCACTCCGTTGCTCTGATTGGGGGTGGGGCCTTGGGTTCTGGCAGGGGGACAGGCCCTACTAGGGGCTAGGGTTCGGTGCCGGACGGGGCTGGGCTGCCGCCACCGCCTCCGTGTGTTGCTCCACGTGGGTCCGGGTCCCGGCTGGGGTGTGCTGCTCCTGCCACACTGTGCCGCTCCACCTGGGTCCGGAGACAGGGCTCTGGGTCCTAGACAGGCCCTACTAGGGGCCGGGGGTCGGTGCCGGACAGGGCTCTGCCGCCTCCCTGTTAAGACAGGCTTTGTTATAAAGTCAGTAGGTGCCTCATTAGGCACCTTCTTGTTTTTGTAGTTGAAATAAGCCTCATTGTAAAATATGCAGAGGCCTTAGTGTTTTGCAAAGACAGTTTCTTCTTCTCAATCCTTCCACTTTCACTTTTTAATTTTCGTCTGCAAATTTTGGCTAGCATTACCTTTATTTGTTTTTCTTGGTTCACTCTGGTTTTTGGAATTATCTTCAGACACATCATCCTTTGTCTCTTTGTTGATCCTTCTATATCAACAGATGTGACTATTATTTGCATCATAAATATCAATGTTGCGATTGTGCAAAGAAGGAAAACCAACATTCTCTTTACCCATAATTCACCTGGCAACCATGAAAATACATCCCATTCTTGACTTTGAATTTTTCCATGCAGACTTTGAATTTTTCCATACACTAGGAGCCAATTATTATTGTGACTAGAAACTCCATGTTGGTAACCTATGAACTAGGGGTCAGACTTCTACAATAGAAGAACACAGGCTTCTTCCACACCATCTTTCTCTAGTAAAGAAACAAAAAAATGCCCCTCAAATCAAAATAGTAACACAGACAACAGTCCACTCAACAGCCAAGAACATGGATCCCACAATGAGTCCTTGGACAGCCTATGAATCAACCTCTGGGCTCCCCCAAGACTCAGTTCAAGGGCTATCACTCTGTCTTTCTCCTTCAGAGTATTAATCTTTCTCTCCCAGTTGAGAAGTCTAGATCTCTGAAGCCTTCGGTAGTTTAACTCTAGTATGGTGGGTCCACCTGTGTTTGGCTGTTTTGACAGCAGTCTCTGTGGTCACCAGCACTTGGTATGGTCCACGCCACTTTGCAGTCAGTGGTGCTTCTTTTCACTCCTTCACTAAGACCCAGTCTCCTGGTTGGACATGATGCACAGCAAAATCCAAAAGTAGGGTCAGTGTGAGTTGGGCTTCCTGTCAAAGAGATTTCACAAGAGACAGTATTCTGCCCATGTACCATTTCATGCATACCTCACTTACCTCCACTTCCCTGCTAAGTCAAGAGTTAGCAGGGTAAGAAATTCCAAACATTAATTCAAAAACAGATAGTTTAGTATCTTCTCTGGGTCTGGCCTGTATTCTAGCCAGAGCTAATGGTAGAAGCTGTATCCATGACATTTTGGTTTCTAAAACTGATTTCAAAAGATGCTTCCTGATTTCCCCATTCATTTTCTCTACCCGTCCTGAACTCTGAGGATGCCATGGGGTGTATAGATCCCAGTGTATCCCTAAAGCCACCATAAGCCCTTGAAGAATTTTTCCTGTAAAATGTTCCTCTGTCTGAATCTATTGACTCCGCAATCCCATATCTCAGAATGATTTGCTCCAGCAACACTTTAATAATTTATCCAGTAGTTGCTAAGGTGAGCAGAAACACTTCTGGCCACCTTGTTAGTTGGCATACCCTTACCAAAAGATATTTGATCTTTCCTGCTAGAGGCATTTCAATAAAATCCACCTGACACCATTGGAAATGGTGTACAGCCCCTCCCCTAGCAATTTCCCTTGTAACCCGATTATTTATTTTGGCACAAATCAAGCAACTTGCAATAATTCTTTTCACTAACACAAAAAGACCCACAGCAGCAATACACCTTTAGGAAAGCTTCAGCCAATCCTCAAGAACCACAATGGCTCCATTCATGAAGTTGCTTCAGGATTTGTAGGGCCAAAGCCTTCAACACCCATTGTTTACCAGTCTTTGTGAATCAATCACCTTCTCTTTCATCTGCCCAACTCAGTTTTTAATAATTTCCAATTCATCTGGTGGAAAAGACATTTTCTCTAGTAGTGGTTGGACTACTGGAATCAAAGGGAAGATATTAGACACTCGTGGTATGAGTGCTGCTTTCCGAGCTTCTTCATCTGATAGTTACTTATTGCCTCCTATGAATATCCTATTTGATGTCCTCTAATATACATGACTGCTACCTTTTCAGGTAAATTCACCACCTCCAGTAGGTGAACAACCAAACTCTCATGAGCCAGTGTTTTATCTCTGCGTGTCAGTAAGCCTCTTTCTTCCCATAATTTCCCAAATACATGTACCACACCATAGGCATACTTTGAGTCCGTATACATATTCACCACCTTCCCTTGGTGTAACTCACAGGCTCTTATGAGAGCATATAATTCTGCACTCTATTGACCATGCAGATGGAAGCTTCCTTCTTTCTTGCAATTCCCTTCCATTTCCGACTGTTTCCATTTACTGTTTATATTCAGTAACTCACTGACCTCCTGTTGTCCATATAAAAGCAAATCATCCACCTAGTGCAACAACCTAACCCTAGAGGCAAAACAAATTCCTTCAATATTATTTCTCAAAGTCTGTCCAAGTAGGACTGGTGCTTCCGTATATCCTTGTGGAAGAACTGT
The DNA here is from genome assembly GCA_013399015.1 of Galbula dea. NCBI lineage: Eukaryota > Metazoa > Chordata > Aves > Piciformes > Galbulidae > Galbula > Galbula dea. The sequence goes on along the minus strand of VWZX01004130.1, from coordinate 2,371 downwards.
CCAGGTCAGCTGCTGTTTCACCACTTTCCCTTCTTTTTCCTGTTGCCATTCAAAGGCAAAATACTGTTTACTATCCTCTTTAAGTAGGCATCCGCAGTAAGCATCTTTAAATCAAGTACTGAATAGTAATGATGTGAAGAGGGAATTTGATTCAAAATAGTATAAGGGTCAGGCAGTGTTGTGTGCCTGGGTTTAATAATTTAATTTATGACTCCCAAGTCCTGTACCATTCTGTAAGTCCCATCCAGCTTCTTAACTGACAGCTTCCCCTCTGCTAGGCCCTGGATCCTGCATCCCACAATAGCATGCCACAACACCCCAGAGGGGGCAGTTCCAAGATAAGTTATCTAACTGTGTAAATCATGGGATATTTTGGGAATTGTGGATGGCCCATTAGCAGACATGACCCCTCAGGCTGCGTGTGAAGGTGCTAACGCCTCTTATCTCACAGGCTTCTTTAACACGAGGCTTGTAGCATGAGGGGTGAGGTGTGCTCTGGGCAGCTGCTGCAAACAGTTCATTAGAAATGATATAGAGGGCATAGAATACACAGCTTTGGCAATACCCACACAGTGATAAACTGGTCCCGGCTGCTGAACTAGGACAGTATGGTTGGACTTTATGATCTTAGAGGTCTCTTCTAACCTTTGTGATGCTGTGATTCTATAAGTCTCCTCTACACACAAATGTATTGCACTGATTTTGTGATTTCAGAGAATTTTTACCCCATCATATTTCATCTGAGATGCGTTTTTTACCTGAGTTTACCATAAATGTCTTATTAATTACAAACAATTAAATCAGGCCATGTGTGTATTTTTGGACTGTGCTACAAATTCTGCTCCCTTAAGATTAATAGCAAGATTGTTTCCAACTTTAACATAATTCCTTTCTAAAGCCCAAAGGAGCTCATGAACATCCACGTCCAGAAACAAAACTAGAAGTGGAAGCAAGAAGATGAGTCCAGAAAACACAGACAGCTTTTCCTTCATCCTCCCCAAGATTAAAAAGAATCCAGGAGATTTAGGTAACTCTTATTACCAATCAATGAAATTGTGGGATCGGTTCAAAACACAATGGAGGCTATATAGGCTTTGGGTCTGGGCAGGAGCAGGTTTTACATCTCATTCTGCCTTCCAATGATTAGGCCAAAGAGCACAGCTGTCCTGAGCATCCTGTTCTGTTCAGCACTGTCAGCCTTTACCAGCACTCCACTCCCTACTCCCCATCATCCCCCTCATGGAACCTTTCTGGGCCTGGTGGCAGCAGGGAATTACATCTATACTGGTAAACAAAGCAGGGTTAGAGGGCAGGCTCAGTCATGTCACTATTCAGATGGTCCCTGCCATGCATTTGGCCAGTGCTAATTCATGCTCACAGACAGAATACCCTGGCATGGGTCAGGAGGACACCATGTGCCAGGGACTGTTCCCTAGCAGGATTATGGACAAAGTTGCATCAGACTTGAATTTGTTTACTGTGTAAAGCTGACTTTGAACTCACCTGTGCCTCTATGTGCTGTAATGCTTCAAGCCACAGGCAATAAGAATCTCAACCTGATGCTGTGAAAAGTAGCCCTCCGTGGGCTACAACACAGCCCTTGAATCATTTCGCTTCAGGTCCAGAGGTTGCCCAAAGCCAAGGTGCAGTGTGGACACCACCGGGCCATGCCTTTTGATTCCTGCTACAAACAGCAGTCCTTGGCCTCATTTTATTAAGCATCATAGACATAGTGTTAGAGGCTCAGCTCATTCTTTTTTCAAATACGGAAGCTGCCTTTAGAAAAATTTTCTACAAGTTCTTCATTAGTGCTGTCCTCGAAATTAAATTATTTACCAAAAATATCTGGAATACATTAATTACATTTTTAGTCTAATCAGCATTGACATTGAAGATGAATGTTAGAAGGTTTAAATCAGACTTAATTTATAGTATTGATTGCACCACCCCATAAGAAAACTCTTTAAAAAATGAACATTTTAAAACTGGGAAATATTTTTGACAGTGACTGAGCTCAGCAGGAAGATTTGTGTATGTGTGCACACAAATTATTTAATAATAAAATACAATATATAACATTACCTGCATTATATGCCTAACCATCACTAATACCATCTTTCAGCAGAAAAATTGTCTGAAGACAACCTGGATGCACCCCAGGTCTAAGCATTGGCACCTCATTGATTATGTCTTGGTGCGACGGAGGGATGTTTGCTATGTCCACCATAACCGCGTGATGCCCAGCCCAGAATGCCAAACAGACCATCGGCTTGTGCGCTGTAAACTCAACTTCAATGTCAAACTCAAACCTAAAAGGGGCAGTATCACAAGGAAAAGACTCCAAGTTAACAATCTCCAATCAGCCAGAGTA
>VWZX01004127.1:47672-192989 GCA_013399015.1 Galbula dea | reverse complement strand
GGCCGGCCACTGGGGCCGCCATGCCACCCGCGCCTGTGGGCCGCGCCGCGCCGCGCAGGCCGCGCCGGTGTCCGCCTGGCGGGGCGGGGCTGGGCGGGGCCAGGCGGGCGAGAGCTCGGCTCCCCTCGGCACAACTCGGCTCCGCTCGGCCAAGGCAGGCCGGAGCCGGAACCCGACGGGCAGGACGCAGCGGGGTGGTGCAAGGCAAAACGCGGAAAGCGGAGCACGGAGCGGGAGGGCGCAGAGCGCCACCCCTGGCCCGGCCCGGGCCGCACAAAGGGGGCGCCACGGCTCAGTAGCTGCCGCCAGAAAACGCGGAAAGCGGATATAGATCAGGAGCTGGGGCGGGGAGTAAAGCCCAGAACGGAGTATTCCCCTTTCTTGAGGAGCAAGAGCCGCCGCGGTGACACCTTTCTGGGGTGTGGGTGTGTGCCCCCTCCAGCCCATCCCCGGTCCCGGTTCAGCTCCCCGAGCCCCTCAGACCTCGTCGGGCTGGTGCTGGGGCAGGGCAGGGCCTAGAGAGCCCTGCAGGACCTGCCCCATGGGGTACCACATCCAGCCCAGAAACATGACCCATGACGTCATTGTGCTTCCCAAAGAGATTACCAGCTTTCTCCCAAGAGCACCCTGCTCCCCCGCCCTCCTGATTCCCAGGGGGTGACACGTCTCCACACCCTCTGCTCCCAGTCTGGAGCCTCTGCGTTGGACCTGGACTGAGATTTTGGCCTATCTCAGGGCAACTGTATGAGGAATGGCTGAGGTCACTTGGTTTGGTCAGCCTGGAGGAGACCGAGGGAAGACCTCATCATGGTCTACAACTCCAGTTGACAGGAAGCGGAGGGGCAGGGTGGGTGACCCATGATGGGACACAGCCCCCTGAGATGGGGATTTTGACAGGTGTTAGGTGTAATCACAGAATGTTAGGGGTTGGAAGTACCTGAGCCCTGCGGTCCCCTTGTCCCACAAGGGTGGTCCAGGATCCTGTTCTGCCACAGCCTTGTCCAACAGTGCTGTGCTCCTGGGACAAGGAGCAGGAGCTGGAAAACCCACGTGGCTGCAGCACACAGAACCCAGCCTGGGCGCAACCCTTGGGTGCTAAGCACTTCCTCTCTGGGTGCTTCTCCACCCTGGGTGCTTAGTGTCCCGAGTATCCTGCTCAATCCACGTCATGCAGGTGATGCACAGGGCAGCACCCATCAGCACTGTTCTGTGAAAAATGTTTTCCATCACATAATCAACATGCTCCTTCTCTGTGTGCATCTTCTGCCTGGAAGAGCATATCCCCCACCTTGGCCCCACAAGAGCTGCCTTTGTGGTGGCTGCTTCAGGGTTGACCCCTTCCACCTGTAGGACAGATGCTGCAGGCAGCTGGAGGAAAGCAACCTCAATGTCCTGCCTCTCCCGCCTGGCCACTAAGACCAAGTCCTCTCCTGCCTCCTTCTCCCCACAGCACCAGGACCCTAGGATGCCAACCCAAGCCCCCTGTCCCACTCTAGCTCCACTCCTATGGACACTACAGACATTTTTCCCATCACTCTCAAAGCATATCCATCCAAGGGAGGAGGACCTCCAGGATACAAGAAAAGAAAAATGTGCAGGGAAGTCACCCGGAGTCCCAGCACAGCTGACTGGGACCATACTGGTAGGATAGGGACAGGCTGGTGGATGGCGAACTGCAGCCAGAGGAAAGACACAGCAGAAGTCCATCTCTCTTTGCCACACAAAACAGCAGCTCCTGTACCATAATCTCTGTGCCAAGCCTGGGCAACTTGGAGCTGAAACATCTGTGAGGGTTTTCCACATGAGGAATGATGTGGGTGGGCATTGAATCCAGAACGACCATCTCCAGCATGTCAGAGGTCCCACAGGCAGCAAAGGCAGCCAGAAGACAACTCCCAGGGCAAACATTAGCACTAGTGGGATGACTTCCAGCACAGCAGCATCCAGCTGCAGAGGTTCAGGGTCATAGGCAGCTGGCGTGAAGGCTTCACACCCTCCTCCTCCTTTCTGATGGGTGGTGACAGAAACTGAGGCAGAGGGCTGGGCCAACCTGCAAGCAGCCGATAATTCCACAGCCCTGCTCTGCTCCCCAGGGAGAAGGAGGAATGCCAGCAGTGCTGGGGGGCTGCTCTGTCTCCTCCAGAGCAGGTGGGCTCCAGGGACTGATGAGGCAAGAGACTGGAGCAACATGGCAGGAAAGGCTGACAGCCCAGTGAACACCAACACATAACAAGCGCAGACATGGCAATGCAGGGAGATGCTGAATATGAAGAACTAAAGAAAAAGGAGACATGAATCTCATTCATGGGGCAGAGCAGCAGGTTTCTAACTCCTGCACACAGCTGCTTGGAGGTGGGGGCAGCTTCTGCAGGGGGGGGCTGCTGCTCGGAAACAAATCAGGATGTAAAGTATCAGGAGATGCAAGGGTACACTCCTAGAAGCAGAAAGCCTGAGCAGGAGCAACGCACAGCCCTCACCCCAAGCACACATTCTCCCGTGAGGCTGGTGCCGTGATGTGTCTGACCCCAGCCAGCTGAAAGAGCACATTTTGGGGAGGGTGATGGTGCCAAAGCCAAGCTGGAGCTGGGCCGGCCACTGCTGGTAAGCTCCCCTAGCCCCGGGGTTCCAGCAAGATGTGGAGATGCCACCACTTGGTTGAATCCCACCTCCCACCCACCCTCTTCCGCAGTGTGTGACCTCCTGGGAAGCACAAGGCTGCTGGGGGATTGCTCAGTGAAAACACACCTCTTTTAATGCTTTTGGAATACAACAGGTACAGCTATACCTAGAAGCGCTCTGGGATCCATCTTCCACCTGCTTGCCAGAGTCCGGGCACCCCTGGGGGGCAGTTGGGTGCTGCATGGGAAGGTGGCGCTTCTCCCCCTCGGCTCAGCCCATCGCTTTCTGCTTCATTAACCCCTTCTTTGCTCCCTGATGGATCTTTGCATCCAGCTTCCCTGTAAGGACGGGATTAAAAAAACAACAACCCGCAATAAACCCTCATCGCTCTTTATTTTTAAATGCCATTTGCAATGCAAATCAGCTGGAGGCAGCGAGGTCTCCTAGTTAGTGTGTTCCTGTCACATTCAATTACCGTGCTTGAGGAGCCAGGCGTTTCCAGCCGCCGTGGCTTCCCTCCGCAGGCGCGACACCGGGGAGCCGGGGGCAAGCATGTCCGACGTGGCAAAGAAACGCCGAAGAGGGGGAAATTCAGCGAGGAGGAGAGGAAATTAACATCCAGCACTCCCCCACCACTACCCAGGGGGAAACTGATCCCTTTGCTCGCCCGCAGGATACCTGTTGATGTATTTGAAGGAGATGGGGAACCATCAAGCACCGTGTCAGACATGTTTCTCTACAAGCTGGTGGAAAGCCAGGCTTGGGGACAATAAACCCTCAGCATGGGGATGACGATGCAATGGGGCACACAATGTGATGGGCACCAACCGCTCTGTGCTGCCAAGTGCCAGGTTGGTGGCCTCCAAGGGCACCAGCTAGGAGGGCCATGCTGCCTTTGTCACCAGGCAGCACCTCAGGAAGCCTAGGCAACTGCAGCCAGATGCTCCAATGGGACCTAGAACAAACGCTGCCTCCCTTGTCCTTCAAAGCTCTTGGTGGCTTCACTGCCAGCTCTGCTTGCCCACTAGGGAGAGAAGCAGGATACCAGAACATGGGATTTGGGCAACTCCTGCAGAAGAAGCCAGCAGTCAAGCACGGTGAGCAAGCAGGAGGCTGATGTGCAGCCTCAGAGGAGTGTCCCTATCCCCCTGTGTCCTCTCATCTTCCAAATGCCAGCCTTGTCCTGCCTCTGCCTGTAGCTGGGAGCAGGGTCAGGGCTCCACTGCATTGCAGAAACCAGCAACAAAAATAGACCCCAGTCTGAGCTGGGGGGGGTTGGGGATTGGCCTCCCTGGGAAGGGACGTTGGGGTCCACTGTGGTCACACCATCAGAAGAGGAAGCAAAGAGATCAGAGTTTGATCCCATGGAGATGGGCAGGAGCAAGCTGTCCCAGTGAAATCCTAGTGAGGTAGATGGAGTCCATGCTGGTGGCATGTCATCCATGTCCCTCAGCATTGTCCCTCTAAGGAATCAAGTTCGGTGTCACCCTCTGGGTGAAGGACAGCCCATGAGGTCCCTGGGAGAGCTGTGTTGTTCCAACCCAGATCTTATCCCTAATGGGATAAGTCCCACTTTGGCCACTGCTCCAAAACCTGCCAGTAAATGCCCATGTACCATGAGAAACAGGCAGCTGTCCAAAGAAAACGGCTCCAAACCAGCCAGAGACCATCACCTTCTCTTTAAAACAAGAAAACTTCTCAATTTCAGCTTAACAAAGAGTCTGACAACACTTTTCCCAGGGGAGGCACGTTGCAGTAAGCTGCTAGGCTCAGGATGTCCCACTAGGACAACACAGCTTCCCTGAAACCGGCCCTCCTCCTTCGGCTGGAGTTTAGGGCTAGCCCTGCTCCTGTCTGAGCTTGAGAGGGAAATTCAATGTACAAAAACCATCACACATGGGAAAAAAACAAGTGTGAGCACGGGCTTGGAAGCACAGATCTGCAAAACCCTCCCACCACCACAAATGAGAAACTTAAATACAGAGCCCATCTGAAAAGGCAAAACAGGGCATTGCTTGCAGCATCTGTATTCAGAGGGTTCTTGCCCTGAGCCACAGAGATTGGAAGATGGTTTCCTACAAGGTCTGGAAGATCCACCATCCCCTATGCCACAGCCTATATGGAAGAAGACTTTCCTCACCTGCCTAAGGATGAGGAAGAAGCCTCCTCCTTGAAATGGCTGGAAATGGCATAGGCACCCAAGGAGGCTGAGCCAGCACGGCCAGACTGTCCGGAAGCAGTGTGGCAGATCAGCGCACCGCCAAGCCATGGGGTTTTTGGCAGAAGAAAGGCAGCGAGTTCACACTCATTCCACATTCTGGTCCCCCCTACACCAATGCTGTGTCACCTCCAGGGCTGTAAGCTTTGTATTTAAGGCATCTGCCTGCTCCTCCTGGCCCCCAAAAGCCATCAGGAGGCTCCTCTGCTCTACTGGCTGGCAATCATAAAACATCACATGGGTAACCTTTTGGAAGAGGCTAAAAATAAGGCAATGGCCCCAGGGTCCCCTTCTCCTTCCGCTCAGTGATTTAAGGACTCTCATCTCACACTGTGACGTGTCCCTTTGCTGGCTGCTTCGCTGTCTTCCAGCCGGCAGCTGCTGAAGGGAGGTTTCTGAGCGATGCTGGAGGGAGGCTTCAGAGAAGCTTTGCCCAGATTCAAGGAAATCTCCCATGGTAACTGCCACTAGGCTTTGTCCTCATGTGCTAAAACTAAGCAGGGGCATGTTGGAGGAGAGCCATGCCCCCAAACACCATGCAGACACAGTGCCCATCTCTTCACATAAACAATAACCCTGGCAGCAAAAATCGAGCTATGCTCCTTTCCCCCCCCCCCCATCCCTAGGCTGCTAGAAACAGCTAATTTGCAACGGAGAAGCATTCGGATGTCATCATGGCAAGGTCCATGCTGTTATCTGGCAAGGAAAGCCACTCTGGCTTGGCTTCCCAACAAGACAAACTGGCATTTTGTCATAGCTTGAGCCAGGCTTCAAGGAGACCGGGGCAGCCAGTGAGCTCAGGTGGGGATGTGAGCCGGCACCTTCCCCCTGCTCTGCTTCCAGCTTGGAGAATTAAGCTTTTGGCTGCCTCGGGCGTAATGCCAGGTCAGACTAAAACAGCTCTGCCTTACCCCAATGAAAGGTCAAAGGCTTCCCTGCTCCTTCCCTAGGCTGTCACAAATATTACCCAGATGGACAATGTCCCCTCTGGGAGGGGAATGTGAGGCTTCAAGGTCTCCTCTGTCCCTGCTCTCATGACAGCTCCTGTCAGGATAGAGGGCAGGAAAGGCAGGGCCAGCAGCAGAACAGGCAGCCGCCGGCACAGCCGGCTTCCTTCCAGGCTGTTAGACTGATCCTTCTCCAAGCAGGAAAGTGTCACAACACAAAGGAGACGATGTGACAGATGGGGAGGGGCCCGGTGGCACCTGCACCCGGCGAGGCAGACGTGCAGAAGCTGGCTGCCCTGCGCTCAACACCACTCAGCGGCTTCCCCTTCGGCTGCTCTCCTCCTAACCGTGGCACGATGGAGGCAGATGTGGCAGCGAAGGGGCAAGACAGAGCCTGGATGAGAGCAAGGAGAGGTAAAAACAACAACAACAATGAAAAAAGGATGCGGTGGCAGCTTCAGCATGCACCAACTACGAGGTTGTTTTGCTGCAGCAAAGATGTTTGCATCCTGAACCCTTCGGCATGGCCCTGCCTGCCCATCGCCCACCACCATCCTGGGGGAGGCTGGTGCTGCTGGCAACATCGGAGTGCCGCAGCTCCCCGAGCCATCGGCTGAATGCACCTCCCTGATGTTGCTACCAAAGGCAGGGAAGAAACCAAATCGGTTTTGGCCTTCTCAATACCTCAGCAGAGCAGCAATATCCCTGAATGCCCAGGGAGAGACTGAAGCTGTGGGAGAACGGTGCTTCTCTGAGTGGAGAGGGGAAAAAAGAAACCCTCAAACCCAACCGAAATAGCCCTGCACTGTGCTTCAAAAGCCCTTATTAACCGGTCCTGAGATATCCTGTACTGCTAGATAACTACTCCCAGGGAACCACACTGCAAACGAGAAAGAAAACCCAGTCATCAGCTCTGCTAACCAGCCAAGGCTATTTCTGCTTATGCTGCTTTTAGCCAGTCAAATTCATTTTTCACATCCCCTGCAAGCCAGTACGGTGCCTTCCCCAGGCTGGGTGGTGGGGAGGCTGCTAATAAGGACAGAGCTGACTGCAGGCTCCCCAGCTGCTGCATCCCTCCTCCGTCCTTTTTAGGGCAGCGGGCAGGAATAACTGGCAGTCTGCAGAAGGGCTGGTGGCTCATAAAAGGCACTAACGACGCTGGCAAGCAGAGCACGGACAGATGCTGTGGCGCTTCCCTGCGAGCTCTGCCAGGACATGCCATCCTGCCGGCCTGAGGATGGACAACATCCATCTGGCCCTGAAGCTCTTGCTGCTTCAAGCCCTCACCATCCTCAGGGGCACGAGGGTAATTTTGAACTGAAGGCAAGGAGCAAATGTGGATCCCAGAATCCCAGTGTGGTGAGGGCTGGAAGGGAACCTCTGGGGATTATCCAGTCCAACCCCACTGATGAAGCAGGGTCACCCACAGCACCTTGCCCAGGATCACCTCCAGCTGGGGTTGGAATCTCTCCACACAAGGAGACTCCACAACCTCTCTGGGCAGCCTGGGCAAGGGCTCCAACACCCTCACACCAAACAACTTTCTCTTCATGTTTACATGAAACTTACTGTGTTTTAGTTTGTGCCCAGTGCCCCTTGGCCTGTTCCTGGGCACCACTGAGCAGAGTCTGGCCCCAGCCTCTTGCCCCCTGCCTTTAGCTCTTGCTGAGCATTGAGCAGCTCCCCTCTGGGGCTGCTCTTCTCCAGCCTAAGCAGCCCCAGGGCTCTCAGCCTTTCCTCCTGCCAGAGCTGTTCCAGTGCCCTCAGCATCTTCCTAGCCTCTGCTGGACTCTCTCCACTAGTTCCTTGGCTCTCTTGAACTGGGGAACCTAGAACTGGACCCAGGACTCCAGCTGTGACTTGACTAGGGCAGAGAAGAGGGAGAGAACCTCCGTCGACCTGCTGGTCACACTTTTCTGAATGCACCCCAGGAGCCCACTGGCCTTCTTGGCCACAGGGGCACATTACTGGCTCATGGGCAACTTGTTCACCAGCACTCCCAGGTCCTTCTCTGCAGAGCTGCTTTCCAGCAGGTCAACCCCTAACCTGTCCTGCTCCGTGGGGTTATTCCTCCCTGGGGGCAGGGCCCTACACTTGCCCTGATTGAACTTCGTTAGTTCAATATTCCACAGTGGCTCCTGTCCTGAGCCAGGCTGATGCCAGAAGCAGATCAGCCACAGACACGAGAGAGAGCTCTTTGACTCTGGAGTGTTTGCAGAGACAGGAAGAGGTGTGTACTTGGAAGGAAGCAACATCTGGGGAACGGAGAACCGAAGACAAAAAAAATATTACAGATGTTTTCGAGTCATTAAACAAACACCTCCAGATCAAAGAGCACAGGGCAAAGGTTATGAACTCATATGGCAAAGGCAAGCAGAACTGGTGATGAGAGCAGGCACGAAAGGCCAAGGGGAGCATCTGGGGAAACTTTACTACTTACAGATTTTGGGTTTTCCTTTGATGGGAAACTTCACAACCATCTCCTGGGGATTAGTGCAGATAAAGACAAATGGAGACCCAGACTCCTGGCTCAGATCCGGATACTGTGAAACACAGACACACAGAACAGAGTCAGACCAACAGCCACAGGTGTGAAAGGAGCTTGGTGGTCAGAAGAAGAGAAATTGCTATTTGAAAATAGGTTATACCTAGGCTTTAGCAGCTAGGAGGAAACCAGGTAAAGAAGTGTTGATGAAAACAAACCAAACCCAATTGCAGGTTTGGGTCTTCATCAGTGAGCCCCTTGCTAAGACTCTTCTTATCGTGCCTCTGCCAGAGCTTGGTCCCTTTTCAGAGATGCTTCCCCTGTGCTTCCTAACCCTTTAGCACTCACCTGTGTTTCACAACCCAAAAGGTGTGGTTTCACCCTTGGCTTAAGCTGATCTAAAGCACAGGGTGGCAACAGAGAGGCGGTCGGCGGCCCTGCCCTCCCAAGCTTGCCTGCTCACTGTCTGCTTTGTGCTGGGACAAGCATGGGACCTATTTTCAGCCAGCTGCATTCCCAGATTCAGCTGACCAGGGTGCAGGTACCCCTGCTAAACCCCACAGGCAGCACCTCAACCAGAACAGCCTGACAAACCCTATGAGATGATGACCACCAGCAGAGTGGACACCTCTTCTACCGAAGCAGCTATCTCAGCTACAGATACATCCTCATTTCTTCCCCACAAAGCTCAGTTCAAACACAAGTGCTGTGAGGTTTGTAGCACCCTGCTGTGGGACACACAGCCCTCGAGATTTGGCTGTATGTAAAGGGTGAGCAACAGAAAAAATGCTTGCAAGACATCAAGTAATTGGCTTGGAGAAGGTGACCCTCTCTGTGCAGGGCCAGCTCCAAGCATGGAGTCTACTGCCAGATATTACTGCGATGAAGACTTGGGGGAATTTTATAGGAGGAGTATAAACAGATTGTTTCTTTCACTAACCACAGGGGGGGAAAAGGAGGAAAACCCAAAACTACTCAGCAAGGGAAGTGCACCAAAGTCCTGGCTGGATGCAGCTCAGCCTTACTGGTGTTCAGAAGTGAAATGCAAAACAGCAATAGAAATTGTGCAGACTGACCATCGCTTCAGGTCCTCCATCAGCTGCTGGCTTTGCGCTGACAGGCACAGAGTTGAGGGCATGCCACCAAGGTGCTTCAGCCCAGGAAATCCTGTGCAAACAGACTGGGGAAGTGGTTTTCCTGCCATGGGAAAACTGCCTCTTTTTACTTCATGCTCCCCTGCCTTCCTCGAGCAGATCCGTCAAGGCTGCTGTAGGGGACAGGATGCCAGAGCAGATGGAGCAGCGTGTCCTGGCAAATCCCCCATTTGTTACTAACAAATGACTCTGAGGCTGAGTGCTTGAAAAGCTCTCACCGACCTGCCAAGATGAGTTTGGATTTGCCCTGGAACAGCTGGGCACGGAGAAGGAAGCAGGGAACAACCAACTCTCCCAGCGCTGTAGCAGGGTTTGGCAGCCTCACCAGCGGTTAGGGGAGATTTACAAACGCCTGACACTGGGATTGGATCAACCAGGGAAAGGGTTTCCAGCCTCCTCTCGTTTTACACCAGTGTGGCAAAGCTGTTTGCCGAGCAGGAGAGATACAGATGTGCACTTAGCTGCTCTTCACAAGGCCCACGCTGGGGGAGAAAGGGCCACGCTGACCTGCATCGCACGCGGCTCCCCTGTTGCACCAACCTGGGCCTGCACAGGTTTCTTCCTCTTGGTGTTTTTGGCTGAGCAACGTTACTTGACTTGCTTCCACTGCTCCCTGACGATGCCAAGGATTTTCATTTCCCATCTGGTGGGAAGGAGCATCTTGGAAGGTTAGAAAAAGCCAATGTGAGTATCCCTGGCCAATGCCTGCTGAGTCCAAAATGCTGGCGTGGCTTTATCGCTCTTGGCATCGCACGGGGGACCGGTGGCCCCTCCGTAAACAGAGCATCTGAGGTACCCAGCAGGTCCCACACCAGCATGGTCTCCAAAGGTCACACCATAAAGTGCTGGGCCATCATCAGCCATCATCCAAAGCTGGTTGCAGAGGTAGTCAATCCCCACTTTACTACACGTGGTTCTGCCAATGGTTTCCTCAGCCAGATCGTGCGTCCAGGATCATTGTGCCACAGAGCTCTTGCTGCCTGGTGTAGAGCTGCTTCTCCAATCTCCCCAGCCACCATCTCCTAGGTGGACCTGGACATCACCCCCCTCCCTCCTCACACACCTTACAGCACCCCCCTTGCCCAGGGAATATCTCTGTAGCAGGTACCCTGGCATCAGCAGTGACAGCAACAGCCTGGTTAGGTTCTCCACTGACAGTTTTCACCCAAAACCAGGATCAAACCTTCAGCTCCAAAAGTTTCTAGCTCAATCCAATCCCAAGGCTGAGGATGCCATAGCTGTGACCTGGGTTTATGACTCCACACTGTAGCCTTTCATCTTCACTCCCATGGTATGTTCCTGTCCGTGTGCCAGATCTGTTCATCTCCTGCATTTTAAAAAGCCTTGGTCCTTCCTCTGGCATTTCAGTCCCAAGAGGCAGGGAAGGAGAACCTCATGGAGCTGCTACATTTAAGGCTTCCTAACCCAGAAACCTCTTATCCCACCCCAGTGAACGACAGCAGAATGATGCTGCCTGCCAGAGCAGAGAAAAGGCTGTAACCTTTTCCTCTGCCTAGAGACAAGATGTTCCCAAGTGGAGAAGATGAGGCTCAGTTCCCACAAGATGCTGAGCCAACCTCTCAGGGTTCCCCTCTTCCCCTGGTGCCTCCCACAGGTCAATCCGTCTCGTTCATCCTGCAGAAATGTAGGGAACTTTTGGGTGAAGTCAGTTTTCTGCCAGGTTAATGGGCTGAACTGCTCAAAGAGGGGCTGGTGAAGTGGTGAACAGCAGGAGACTCCTTTTAAGAGTGCTGCAAGAGGTTAGACATGCCTGCTTCATCCTTTGAAAGCACTGCTGCAAACTGAACAGAGAAACAGCCAGACAGGCTTTTGTCACACAATGCATCACTCGGACCAAGAGCACAGCCTCTCCCCAGCATGCCTGTCTCTAGCTGCCAACATATAACACATTTAGAAACCACCTCTGTGGACCTCACTCCCTAGAGATCACTGCAGCTATTTCCCACCCAAAACCTCTCCCTGTTGCTATTAAGTCCCCTAAACAGCACCTGCTCTCAATGTCATGTGTGATCACCACAAGCCACGTCACCAGTAGACACCTACTGACTGTATCAACACTATCCCAGCTGGTCACCAACAGGCTGGAGACAGACAGCGTGGCTGAGCAGCAGCACTCCTCCAACCCTACAACTTTTTCTGCAGCTCAGCTCAGCACCAGGACATTGGTACCCACCTGCCCACGCCAAAGATGCCTCCCTGTTGGCAACTACTTAGCTGACTTGGGCTCCCACCAGAGATGCTGCCACCAACACCCCAAACACATTTGCCTCCATTACGTTTTCCAAGGCTGCCTGAGTATCCAACGAGTAGCAAACCTCATTTCTCAGAGCTTCAGCTGGAAGAGGTCAGTCGAGTCACTCTACAATCTGCATTGCAGTACTTTTAGGAGATGGAGAACAAATTTACTCCCAACTACTACACCCCAGAGAGCAGCCAATGCCCATCAGTGCTTCAGCAAACCTGAGACTCGTAGTAAAAGGCCAAAAGCCACATCTAGTGTGCCAGATAGAGAAGGCAGAGCACATACCCAGGAAAGGGGAGCTGCAACGGCAGGCTTTCAAATAAAAAGTCAGCCTGAAGGGAAACCACACTCCCTCCCTCCTGGAGACCAAGAATCAAACCCAGACAGGAGTCTGGTGGGGGATGTTCCTTCTTAACATCAACAGCAGTCATCCTTATCATCCTGAGGGTGTAAATAAGACAGGCACCAGCACCTCAGGCTTTGACATCACCTCAGCTCAGCATTTAGGAGAAGGTGGCTAAGAAGGTCCTCTACCACAACTAACTGTCCAGAGGCCAGGCTGTCCTTAAGAAGGAGAAAGCCCACCCTCCTCCAACCCTGCAGATGAGCAGGAAGGCTCGAAAGAGAGGCTCTTATGCAATGTAACCACGGCGTCAAGAAAATGATTCAGCCTCCTTCCAGACCTTCTGCCACCTCGTAGAGGGCTTTGGGACGAGGCAGTCAGGAGGCCCGTGGGCTCCGTGGGCTGCCAACAGCCGGCACAGCTTACCAACTGCTGCTCCAGCCCACCACTTCGCTCAGGCCAAACCCCCCACGTACGCTCCCCCATACACTGGCATCCACACAACCACCACCCTCCCTGCTCCTCCCCATCTCTGCCACCCCACTGGTTGGGCTTCAATTTGCTGCTAAGAGGTTTGTAAGAGCCTAGCTGTGAAGAGATTAGCAAAGGAAAAAAAAAAAGGCAGATCTCAAGGCAGCTTAACACAGGCAGAAAGAGCTTGAGGTTAAATGTAGTGTCCAAGTACAAGGTGGAAAAAGAGAGCTGAGTGCAGGGCTCCTCAGAAAACAGGTCACCAGATTCACCCTCTCGCTGGAGCCAGCGCTTTGAACACATATTAAGTGGCTATCAGATGTCCCCAACAGCCTCCCCAGCCAAGCTGTAAGCAGGGATAATTGCTAATGAATGTTCCCTGCACTCTGTTTTCACCATCCCTCGTCTCCCCTCACCAGCTCATCACCACCAGAAATAGCAGCAGGGCTGCCAGCCTCCCCACTCCACAGCCCACAGCAAAAGAGCAAAGGAGGGGACAAGCCAGCTCAGAGCCAGCAGAGACACGAACCCACCTTCTCTGACATTTCAGAAAACAAGAATCCTGCTCATCTCCCCCCCCACCAATCTGTTAAAGGAAATGGGATTTTTTCCCCTCATCTGGGTACAACCTGCAGCAGGGTGCAGGGACAGCACAGGCTTACCCAGCAGCACTGATAACAACATGGGGCTCAGGACCCTTAGCTCATCCTGAGTGCATCTCGGCACTTGAAAACCAACATGGAAAAGGTTTGTCTCGAGCTCCTCAATTCCTCTAGCCCTCCCCGATGAGCTGCATTGGCTTGAGCCCAACTGCTGTGAAGCAAAGGGAGGGGAATTGCAAGAGCCGAAGAAGAACGTGCCGGGGAGAGCCAAAGCTTCCCTAAGGAGATGAGCTCTGCTCGGGTGCACCCGAGGAAGGAACAAAGGCACCGCATGCAAGGAGCAGCGGCTGCACGCAGCACAAAGCCAAAAGGCTTCCCCAGCAGCTTCATTAACGACTTTTCAAGAGCATCTTTTGCTCCCATTAAGGTTTCCGGACACAAAAGGAGACAAGGAAAGCAGCACAAGAGACCGAATGCTAATACTGGGTGGGAATAGCCCTAGTGTTTTCGACAGGCTGGCCTCCAGAGCCCTGCAATGCAGCCTGAGCTCTCCTCCACTCTCCTTGCCCATCAAGCACGCAGCCCTGGCAAGCATCCCAGTTAGCCAGAGCGTGACCGAGAATTGCACTCTGGAATCTGTAGTCCTTCAGTGGGTCGATGATGTCCTCTCCATCTTATAGCTGCTGGGGGGTGGCCTCAGGGCGCTGGCACCGCACAGCAAGAGGTGGTTGAGCTGTTCCGCAAGGTTAATAATGGAAAGGGCTGAATGATTTTCCTGGCGTGCCTCCTCGGTGAACAAGGAGGGAAATACAGCTTGCTCCAGGCCAGGACACCAGCTCCAGCCTTTATTTCCCCACTGCTCTCCAAAAGCTTTGCAATAAAAGAGGCAGTGCTGGAAAGCAAGGCTGTCTGGAAAGAATAAAAGCAGGCCGAGCCCATGTGTTGGCAAGAGAGCTCACCGTAAAATGCATTCAAAGGGGGGGAAAAAACCCCTCATCTTGGCAGAGCCGGAGTCCCCTCCGAATGAGCAGGGCTGCTGTAACCGGCTGTGGCAGTAAATCAGCTTTCCCAGCAGGCAAACACAGGCACTGGGCTCTTCCCTGGGAGAAGCCCCTTGGCCACGTGCAAGGGAGAAGAGTGGGCTGGGAGTTGGGTGCCTCCTCCTTTACCCCATTTTCATGGTGATGTGTGGGAAAGGCAGATCTGCTCTTCTTCCATGCCTCATAAGCTTCACGGCTGTCAGACGAAGGTAACAGGTAATTAACTACTAAACAGCCATTTTCTCCTCCTCTCCGGAGGGAGATCGCTCACCATCCAGCTAGAAAATGTTTCTTTAGCTGTTTGCAAAGGGGAGAAGAAAGTCAGGAGTTTCTGGCAGGCAGCAGAGGTGCCACAGCCAAAGTGGGGCCTTTGCAGCAACGCCTGCAACATGCATACGTGGATGCAGGAGGAATGGAGCCATCAGAAATGAGAAAGGTGATGCTTATTCGACTGTGGGTGCTGCAAGCTCCCTGATTCTAGTTTGGGCACCAGCAAGAGTAACCCAGGTCACTGCTCACAGCTAACCCACAGACCTGCCCTGGTACAGCTGCAGCCAAAACTCATCCAGTGTTTGAAGCTCAGCCATCGGCTCTGTGGTCCATCTGCAAGAGTTATTTAATATAAAGAGGGGAAAAAGCCTCCTGCCCTTCTCAGAGTCTGCAGAGCCGGCCTTGAGGAACCACTGTGCCCAAGGCATGTCCATCCTTGTCACTTTCCCACGGAGAGCCATGCTGAAGCCTTGTTTTCTTTCTGCTGTTTTAACAGTGGTAGTCTCCAGCACCTCTCTACAAGGACATTCCCTTCTGGGGATTATCTAGCCAGTTTTCCCAACCCAGCCTTCACCCTAAAGTGCTCCATGGCATGGCCACCCAAAGATGACACCCAACTGGCAACGGGAGCCACTGCCCGAGCCAGGAAATCCAGGTTTGTCACTGCTCTGTGTCACCTTCTCCTGACTCAGATCTCCAGTTCTGGAAAGAGCTCGCAGCACATCAAATGCTTCACCTCGAGGTTTGATCACTCTTATGATGTGGTCTTGCATCACACTTTCATCTTCGAGGAGGTTTTCAAGCATCATCTTTTAAGGAGCTGTTCGCTCTGCCTTAGCACAGGCCAGCCAGCTTTTGGCCTGGGAGAAACATAACATTTTCCTAAACAGAAACCCCAAAGCAGATCCAACTTTCGAGAAATGCCAAATTTTCCAGCCTGAGGTAGAACCATCCAGTAGAGCAGCCTTGCAAACACACACCCAAGGGACCCTACACGCTGTCCTTAGCCATAGAGGACCACATGGATGCAGAAGAGCCACTCCACAGAGCCTGGGCTAGGAAAGGGAGATGTGTTGACCTTCAATCCGGATTGACAGAACAGTCAAGAAGAAGAAGAAAAGCAGGATCACACAGAAACACAAACAAAAGCCGACAGCCAAACTTTTGTTTGAAAGCCTGTCAGGTCTAGACTGCAACGTGTGAGGAAGGAACAGCTCAAAACCACAGCTGCTAATGGTTATGGATTTGGCAATCAAAATGTCTTTGTTAAAAAAAAAAAAAAAAAGGAAAGGAAAAAAAGTTAACTGCCTTACTATTGAGGTTACAAACCACAGCCTTGATGCATTGTTGCAGTCAACATCCTCCCTGCTGTTTTTGAGAGCTTACATCTGCTGCTGGCAGATCATGCGCTGGCACAGGCTCCCTTCTCCAGGATGTGCAAGGAATTCTCCTCGCCTGCCTTCCTTTCCCCTTCTTCCCACAGCCATGCCTCTCAACCCTTGCCTGCTCTGCCCCTGGCACGCTTAGCTGGGATGCAACCAGATCCAGACGCAGCAGGCTGGGATCGCTGTGGGATCCTTCCCCCAGCTGGTTGGATCCATCCAGTGGATGTTCTCCACCCTCCCAGCCTTTGAGCCCAGCTCCATCATGTTCCTACACCACAAGCTGTTCTTTGATTCAAAGGGCAGGGGAAGCAATTAAAAATGTAATAAGTAATAAGAGGACTTTGAAATGGAGATTTAATGGTGAAACTTTTGCTGGTGCACTCAGATTGGAACACACTGAGGAGTCTGCCAGTCCGCAGGGAGACCTGGAGGACTCAGCGGTGCCAGCAAACACCGAGCACGCTGCACGGCCCAGAACCGGTGTCGCAGGACCTACAGCCACCAACACCCTTCTGTGGCTCAAATCTCAGCCTGAGAAAACACCTGCCCAAGGTAAACTCTGCAAGCAAGGTGGGAAGGGCTTGAGATATTTCTAGAGTGCCTGATGACCACCAGGGGAAACCAGGCAGCCTTGGAAAAATATTCAGCAGTGCACCACGCTCAGCTGGAAGAGCCATTTCCATCCCCTGAGGAGGAAAGGGCCATCAGGGAGGGGGAGACAAGGGGAAACCTGGGCACCTGCTTCTGACTCCAGCAGCTCACAGTACCTGCACCCTGCTGCAGACAGCTTCCAGCAGCTCCCTGAAGTCCTTTCACAAACCAGAGTTGTGAAGCAAGGAGGTGAAAGAGCACAAGCAAGCGCAGCAGGGGATGGAGCTCAGCTAAACTCTGAAAACCACCACACTTTGGGGAGCACAGCCCTGCACAGATAAGGTACCCACCTCCCTGCCCTGGTTTACTTGGGCAGGTGCCTCTTCCTGCACTGACTCTTGCTGCTGTTCCCCAAGGAGATGTGATGCCGGCAGCTGCTTCCAGCTATTGATTCAATCCCAGGATCCAACGCATGGCACAAGCAGGACCTGCATCAGAGCGACCGGTCTGCTGGGGGTTACGGAATCAATGACACATCAATAAGGGCTGCAGCAAGTGCAGTCCTTGGGCACGTGCTCTTTGACCATGTGGTTGTGTTTTGTAGCTGCCAGCTCCCCATCATCTAGGGTCACCACCTAAAGGGCGCTCAACCTGATCACCGGATGGTAGGTGTGAAGCACCTGAGCCAGGCTCAAGGGCAACTTTATCTAATGCCTGGTTTCAGGATTAAATAAAACCCCAACACCAAGGAGGCAGCAAGTATCAGTGACCACATCTGAAAGGAGACAAAAAAAAAATACATCCCAGATCACTGACTAGTTTGCTGAAATGGTAGCAGAGGCTAAGTCCACAGTCATTGTTAATTAAGTCATATGCTTCAGCCTTGGCTTCATTTTTTCCCTGGGGTCTAGGAAACCAGAGGAGAGGGCAAGCTAGCCTCTATCATTTGATTTCTTTGGCATGTTAATGCATTCCTAAATTAATCATCATCAAGTGACAATCTCTCCTTCATCTTAACAGACTGAGCCAGTGGCCTCAGTAAACCTGCTGGCTTATGCGAGGCAGCTGGAGCCTGTGAAGAGACTCTGATGAAAACCAAAGCCCTTCACAGAAGGAAAAACTCCCCCAGCTCTTACCATCTGTAATCCAAACCAGCTGCAAGCCTGCTCTGCTCTGCTCCCAGAACCACGAACCAGAGGGGCTTTAGGCGATGAGAAACCAAATCAAGCCTCACCCGTTGGTTCTTGCAAGCCAGAGTAACGCCTAATGCCACTTGATCTGGCACCAGGCTACAAGCAAAAGACAAATTCAGCTTAGGAGAACTCAGGGACCTGTAAAGTTCCAAGGCCTTTCATCGCTGCCATCACTAACAGCCACAGAGACTGCTGCAGGAGGAAGTAGATCTGATCTAGGCTTCAAACCCTGCTAAGAGCTAAGCCTCAGGAAGGAGAAACCAAACTCACTTTGGTGGGGCTAAGGAAAGGTGCCAGGGCAGCCACAGCTCTGCACAAACAAGCGTTTGTCTCGCTGGGAGCCTGCACTAGGAAACCTTTCCTTTAGGGACAAGGCCCTGGTAAAGAGTCTCTGCATTCTTCCAAGTACATGTCAATGTATGGGTTTGTGTTTCTCCTCCTCATCAACTCCTGCCTTAGGAAAATATTACCAGCAGGCTACTGATCCTTTCTGTGCAGATTAGCTGAGCAGGCACCTTCTGGACCCTAAACAGAGAACATTTCTACTCTTCATTCTTATTTGAGAACTTAAAGCAGGTCCTGTATATGTGGCACTTGAGTCCCTTTTCTTCTTTTTTTGGTCATTATTTTCACCAGGGAATACAAGAGATTAAACACAGATTTCCTCAGAGGGGAAAGATGGAGCCTAGTTAAATCATAGTTGCAATCTCATGGCACAGAAATAGCTCAGATGTGCTCCCTTCTGCAGATTTAGGACACTAAGTCATCACTTAGAAATGAAAAATAAACACTTTGCTCCCACTGAAGATAATTACCCAATATTCCAGCCCAAGATAATAGCTACATCTGGATATCAGCACCCAAAATAAGCCCAAACACACGTATCAACTACTAAAATAGCAGCAGTGGAAATATTCTTTTTCCAGTTATAGTCTCTGGGATCAAAGTCATGAGCAGAATGAACATGAACTTCAGAGCACATTAAAACAGCCTAAATGTAAATAGCTCCCTGCTTGCTTTAGACTCCAGCCAGGCCCTTGCCTGCACCATCCCCTGCTGAGGTCACCGACACCTTGGGCAGGAAAAGAAAGGCAGCTCCTTGCTCTGCCCAAGGTGTCAGTGACGTCAGCCCTGGAGCAAGGAAAAAACCTTCCTCAATGCTCAGATCTCAACAGGGGGAAAAAAAAAAGTTTCCAGGTCACCTTTAGAGTGTAACAAAAGGACCATTCAGATCTCAACCAAGGCTTCTTGGGTGGCTGCCAGGAAGAGAAGGAAACGAGCCCAGAACATGCTCCGAGAAGGTGGAAGATGTGCAAAGCTCAACTGGAAATACTGAGCTTTAAGAGGCAGGTGGAGAGATCTGCTGGCACCAGCCACCCACACCCACCCTCTGCAGCAGGTCTGCCTTCAGAAAGCAGCTTTGGCTTCAAACAGAGCAGGTGACACTCGATACCTGGGGTGGACTTTCCTACCTGGCAATAACTTCTGCTCCTAAAGCAGCTTCAATCCAAAGATCACAGCTTTGAGCAGTAAACTGAGGTGTAAACAACCTCTGACAGGGAAGCAGGTCTTTATTTGCCACGTGGAAAAGAGGCCCAGAGGAATGGATTTAACTAGTTCATGCAGTAAGTAGCACAAGTGGGATTAGGACAATGTCATCTGACGTGACTCTGCTTTTAATCACAAGGACATCTCCCCTCTGCTCTTCCTCTGCTCCTTGCCAGCTGCTGCAGCCAAGATCCTGTTCTGTCATCACTTCTCACACAGCTCTGAGGATCCATAGACCACCTCAACAACATCACGGGTCTTCAAATACCATGCACAGGGCAGAGGAGCAAGACAGATCTCTCAGAGGGAACCAGGCAAGGCCAGGAGGACATGTCTGGTAAGGAGGTGGAGAAGTCACCAGCCCCAAACCATAACACAAGCACTGGGGCAGGGACTTGATCTGAGGTTGCTGGTGCGGCCCCCAATGACACAGGACATACCAGGGCTTAGGGTTGGATTTTGAGCACAAGTGTGAAAAACTAAACATCAAATGAGGATAATGACAGAGAAATCCCAGCAGGGTGCCACCAACATCTTCATTAGCAAATAGCAAGGAAATTAAATCTGCAGATGATACTAAACAGGGAGTGGGTGACAGCACCAAAAGGACTGAGAAATAATAGAAGAGTGAAGGAGGGACAGACCAGGACAAGTGTCCCTTGCCTATGGGAATGGATGGTCCTAAGAATCAAAACAAAGTTCCATAGCTGCCGAAAAAGGCAGCGCCACCATCAAAAGATGATGAACAAGACAGGGAACTATTTCACCTTCAGCTAGTGGGGATCATCCTCACATGTGGCTTGCCCTGCACTTGTGAAATGATTTCTCCCAGCAAACGCAGAAGCTTCAAACAGGAGTTGGCAAGGAGAGGTGTGAGTCAAGGCACTGAGAAGAGCTCCATGGTGGTTTAATCTCTGAAAGGTCTCTGCTGCTGCATCACATTAACCTTACTCACTAATCTACTGCAAGGCCTTGGAAAATGCTTTTTGCACACTGTAAGTGGTGAAAACACATCATCTTCCCTTCCCTCTCCCCTCCAAAGAGGGGAGGAGTCTCTGTACACCATGAAATGGCTGATTACACTGCTGACAAGTGGCTTTGGTGCTGGTTGCTGATGAACCTGGGCTGAATCATCAGCAGGAGTCACAGGGATTTCCTATTCCCAGTGAGATCCCTCTCAGATTTCTGAGCTGGCACTGCACACTTTTCATCTTGCTAGCTATGCTTTGCTATTAAATTCATCTCAGCCTCCTTCAGATGCACTGGCTGCTCGTGACAGTCCACAAAAACATGCGTTTCCTTATAGACCAGCTTCAGAAGGATGCTTAGATCTCTGAATTCCATCTTACAAGCTAAGGAAATGAGTGCTGCAGAAAGCAATCCTACGAAAAAAATGGCCCAAACCACTGTAAAAAGGCCATAAATAAGGAATTATAAATAGGTGGCAATATGGGAGCAGCAAAAAGCCAGTGAAATATAAACAAGGAAGTGTCATGGCATCAAGAAGAGAGGTAAATCTATCACCAACAGGTCAGGTAACAGTGCTCCTGGAACACACTACTCTTCCTCCCGTGCCTCTCTGGCCAAGCAGTGCCAGCAAACTAGGAGGCTGTTCTAGAGAACACAGCTAATTGTGAGGCTCCTCTGTGGGAAGATGAAAGCCAGTTACCCACAGCACAATTTCCAGGCAGAAAGAAGCTGTCACAGCCGTTTTACCAATGCCTGAATCCACACAGAAAGAGAAGGAACTATCAGAAAGAGAAAAGCACTTGGACATTCTTCCACCACTATTACAGACAGCAGAAGGACAATAATCTCCATTTAAGACTAAACTGCAAATTAGTGGATGCTACAGATGAAAAACCCTACACTGGCCCCAGTGCCATCTCCTCTTCTCTCTCCCAAGGCCAGGACTCCTCCAGATGTCAGTGTATTCCAGTCCCAAAGCTCCCTCTGCTGCTCGTACTCCAACCTCTCCCCCTTCCATCTGCCACTAAGACACAATCTCACCAGAAACACTCTCATCACCTCTTGTTTCCAAGCATCTCACTCTGCTCAAAAACCTCACAGGGCTGGGGAAAACCAGAAGAGCACTTCATGAGAACCATGCCCCAGCCAAAGCATAGCTCTCAGCAGTGAGGCCACTGTGATCTCTAGCTCCAGGAAGAAGCACCAGGCAGGTCAAGCAGCTACAGACCTTGATGCCTGTGCTTGGGCCAGGCTACCTTCTCTTACACCAGGGCAGCTGCTTGTGCTGGCACCACAGGGCCAGGGTCAAGGTCCCATGGCACATCACAACCACTGCTGCAGAGTTTTCCAGGTTTCCAGAGTCTTGCATTTCCAGGCCCCTTCACATCCTCTACCACACAAATCACTGCAGTAACTGCAAAGTCTCTGCTGGCTGTGCTCACGGAGTTGTTTGCTGCACTCCAAAAGCAGCCAAACAGGTACTTGACCCTTCCTCACCTAGAGTCCTTCCTAAGCTGGGCAGATCAGCACAGTCACACCCAGAGGTAACAAAGAACTGCTGCCTGGCTTGGCAGAACGTGAAGCAATCTTTCTGTTATGACCCCAGGAAGTTTCTTGAAGAGAAACAATCAGCACTTGAGAAACCACATCCAGGTAAGATATAAGCTCCAAGTTTGCCAAATGAGGATGAAAACGAGAAATGCAACATTAAAGCATTGCAGGTTCCTCTTGAGCACAGCCCAGCACAGCCTCAGCATCCTGGTGCATGTGTCCACGCAGCAAGGGAAGCAAGAACTGTCGTGAGCTGGCTTGAGAGGCCACGCTGAGAGGGCTCACAACAGTCCTTGCTGAAGCTGTGAATTGGGAGTCCTGACTGAAGAGGGTTTCAGAGTCCATGAGAAACCAGTTTCAGCCAAACTGCCTCACTGCCAGAGAGGCTGATGATGGATTTAGCCTGTGTTAGTCCACCACCCTCTCCCACCACTGCTGAAAAGCATTTTCTCAGTACACTCTCTTCCTAGCCATACAGGACCATGTAGTAGTCGTGTCTTCTCTCAGCACAGCCCAACATCTCCATCCCATGTCTTCTCTAGAGCATCTCCTGGGGGTGAGTTACACTACTTTTGAAGTTTCCTGGCTAATGGCAGCTTGTAAAGTTTTATTTGCAGCACTCACCTGCTCACTGAACTGCTCCTGCGACAGACAGTCAGTCACATCCACACAGCCCAGGAGGCACCCTGAGGGGTAGTCGCTCGGAAACTCCACATCTGCAGCAAAAGGAACAGCTCTTCAGGGGCCCACACCCCAATACACAGAAGCTGGGCTCTTCTAACCCCCAGCTGCCCTTCCCTCACCTCCATCCACTTCTACTTTTTGAGGCACAAGAAAACATACAGCAAGTTTAACACTCTATTGCTCTTTTCAGCTCAGGATCTTCACCATAGCAGGACTAAGTCTGGGAGATTGAATTGTACACACCCCTTTCCCTGCCTAGCTTCTGCCAGGGGAACAGACAGTGCAGGAAGAGCTCCTTGCCCTGAGGAGGGAGCAGATAGTCCTGTCACAGGACACTGAAGCTGGATGACATGCAGAAACACCACACAAACGAGCGTACAGTGCAGCCACCAGCATCCTCCTACCCACATCTTCCTGAGAACCTGCAGTTTCTCAGTCCTGATTTCCACAAGGTCTGAGCACATGAAAAGCCTTTAACATCACTGTAAACAGACTGAAGCACAAGCCACTTCCCACGCACGCAAGCACACGCTCGAGAGCTTGCTGCTTGAGCCAAGAAGAAAATGAAGCCCTTCGCTGTCAAAAGCTATTGTAGGAGTCAGGTGCAATTTGAGGCTGTTTGTGCTTGGAGTATGTGACCAGCTGAAGGATAGAGCTGAGAGTCTGGCACCATCTCCATTTGGCTGAGGAAATGCAGGAAGGATGAGAATTGCAAGAACAGAAGGTTAAAAAGCGAAGCAGTGATAACTGCTCAGCAGAGAGAGCTTTCTGACACTGCTCATTACGTGGCTCAATGTACCAAATAATACAAAGATCCAAGGAGACAAGTTCACCTTTCTGGAGCAGCATTCTGTAGGTGGCCTCCAGTTCAGAGATTTCCTGAGGGGAAGGTCTTTTAGCAGTAGCTGCAATCCACAACCGCCCTCTATGAGACGTGTACCAGGTCCTGCCCTCCACCCTGGAGGACAAAGGAGAATTTAGGACTTGGATTTCAGCAGAAATCACCCGCACTGACAGATTACTCAGTCAAACGTTTTGCTAGGCAAGCCCTGCTGCCAGCCTTTGCCCTGGCTGTTTAAACTCAAGTAACATGTCAGCACTAGAGAGGAAAGCTGAGCTAGGCAAGAAATAATGCCCCAAGCAGAGCAAGTTCTGGTGGCTTTAGAGCAAAAGCAAAAGGACACCAATCCCCTGCAAGCAGAGCAGTGTGCTGGACATGTGTAGGACAACCTGCTCATACCTTTCCCATAGGAGCTCACAAACTTACACACACTTAAGTGTGGGATCTAGGGAGTAATGATGAAGCAGGTGTCTGTAGGGAGCAGTCAGTAGCTGTAGCTCTCAGGGATCACCAGGCATTGCTTCTGCAGCTCTATCAGAGCCGCTGACAGAAGCCCTGGACCAGACAACAGTAACTCTGGATCATCTGGCAGCAGGAGTTGGGCTTGCTAAGATTTACAGCATCTTCAGCTGGGGAACTGAAAAGGCTTCACTCTCTAAAATGAAAAATTCCACAGAGAAAAGGGGAAAAAAGATCCTTTGTTCTATTTTAATGTAGGAAAGGTGAACCAACATGCTGGGCTGAAGGAGCTTTTCTTTGGAACCTGATTCTCAGCCCAGAGGGGGAAGGGAGAGGCAGGAGGCGCGCATTTGGTTGGGTTTTTTAAGCGAAGCCTGGTGCCACTGTTGGCTTCTTTATGGTGGACAAAAAGTCCATTTATGGTGGACAAAAAGACTTAGCTTATCTACCCTTCAAACTCTCAAAAGGTTTGCCCCAACTACAGTGCAGAAATCTCAGCCTCTCTCTACATTCACCCACTGCAAAGAAACTTGTACCTTCCAGGTTAGCTACTCTCACCAAAAACAACTCCCCAGCTCCTCAACCCATCAGTACACTGGATGAAGAAGCATGGCTGCCAAACCCAGAGCTCCCAGCAGCCATCAGTCACTGCCCAGAGCGAGCGAGTCCACAGAGGTCCTCTGAGGAACACAACTTCCAGTCTCACCTACAAAGCAACAGCTGGTCAGGATACATCACAGTTCAGGTCATCCCTTTACCTTTTGATTCCCCTTACGAGCAAGGAAGCCCAAGGCTGGTGCATGCTGAGGCACCAACCCTCATCTGAGATCTCCTGCAACTCTCGATCCTGAATCCGCAACCTGTTCCGCTCTGAGCCAGGCTCGTTTCCAGTGTCCAGGGAATGTCCCTTCCTGTGTGGGATCACACCAGTTTGGTCTACCCACTTCAGAGTGTTCAAAAGAAAGAAGAAAATGGTTAACACCTCTCTAGGAGCAACAGGTATCAAATGCAAACTGTAGTTCTTCTTCATTTAAGGACAGAGGTGTTACTGTTACTGGGGCCATTCTTCCTTCCTCACCAGCTCACTGCACGCACAGGCCATCCTTTGGAAGCAGAAAAAACAAGGCCATGCTCTGCTCTGTGCAGTTTTTCCTTTCTGTGTATCACAGCTAAACTCTGGAGCCCTCAGCACAGCAAAGACATGGACCTATTGGAGTAGGTCCAGAGGAGGCCACAAAAATGATCTGAGGGCTGGAACCTCTCTGGTGTGAGGACAGGCTGAGAGAGTTGAGGTTGTTCAGCCTGGAGAAGGCTCCAGGAAGACCTCAGTGCAGCCTTTCAGTACTTCAAGGGGCCTGTAGGAAAGATGGTGACAGACTTTTTATCAGGGCTTGTTGGGACAGGACAAGGGGTGATGGTTTGAAACAAAAAGAGGCTAGATCTAAGGAAGAGATTCTTTCCTGTGAGAGTGGTGAGAGCCTGTCCCAGGTTGCACAGAGAGGTGGGAGATGTCCTATCCCTGGAAACGTTCCAGGTCAGGTTGTCTGGAGCTCTGAGCAACCTGATCTAGTANAGGCTGAGAGAGTTGAGGTTGTTCAGCCTGGAGAAGGCTCCAGGAAGACCTCAGTGCAGCCTTTCAGTACTTCAAGGGGCCTGTAGGAAAGATGGTGACAGACTTTTTATCAGGGCTTGTTGGGACAGGACAAGGGGTGATGGTTTGAAACAAAAAGAGGCTAGATCTAAGGAAGAGATTCTTTCCTGTGAGAGTGGTGAGAGCCTGTCCCAGGTTGCACAGAGAGGTGGGAGATGTCCTATCCCTGGAAACGTTCCAGGTCAGGTTGTCTGGAGCTCTGAGCAACCTGATCTAGTAGAAGATGTTCCTACTCACTGCAGGGGGCTTGGGCTAGATGACTTTTAAAGGTCCCTTCCCACCCAAACCAGTCTGTGACTCTCTGATCCTATGGATTCAAAGAACAAGTCTACCTGCTGGTAGTGTAGAGTGCTCACAGGAAGATACAATTTCCAAAGCTTATTCACAGCCATCAGCACCCAAATCTGGGACTCGCCAACCCCAAAATGCTTACAACCAAGAACACCATGCTTAAAGTGGCATTAGAGGGTAAAGACAGTGCCCTTTGGAAATCTGGGAGAAAAGGCTCATACATGGAGCTAGAAAAGTGACAGAACCTTAGGCTGATCCTCAGAAGTTCTTCCACATTCCTGAAAAGGAGGCAGAAGCCCAAAGCTCAGATAAACCAAAACTACCAAGAGCAAGGAACAGACCAGAGCACTGGCAAACCTTCTCTGTCCCCTACTCAGATGGTATTGGACACAGGGGAGGAAAGAGAAACTACAAACGTGCTCAAAATGGCAATTCTTTAGCTCAACTCTCCCAAAGTCAGTCATTACTCTGGAATCAATCATCCAACCCACACTGACCAAAGGAGCAGGCTGAAGAAGACGGGGATTGACTAGCACGCCAGAACTCGGAGTCATCTGTGCTTCGGGGCTCCTGGCTGGCTCGCTCAGAGTGCCACAATGAATGGCTTCGATGGTTTCATCCAGCCTGCAGGCACAAGAAAAGAGGTGACAATTCCTGCTTTGCCCCAGAAATGTCTCCCCTCTCCCTGCACAAACCCGTCTGACCCAAAGCATTTCTTTTACCAGCTCCCCTAACCAAACCATTTCCTTGCTCACTCTGATCTCTTAATGTGAATGGTCACTCTTCTCTACCCCAGCAACTCAGCTTGCTTTGAACCTGAGATGGATTCGTTCTATTGAGACAGGTCTTCTGTGACACCACTTCCAGGGCAGCTTTAACAGACACACCAGCTGCTGAAACCCCATATAAGCCTCCCACGGTCAGGCTTAGGAGAGAATCTCAGCAGAGGTGTGCTGAAAGAGATGATCTGCTGCAAGCCCAAAGGACCCTCCAGGAAGAAAAGAACACAAAACCGCACCCTAGAGCTGGAGGTGCCCTTTGAGGGATCAGCTTGCCTAGCTTTCCCTCCACTTGCTTTTCCAGATGCAGCCAGACCGCTCCCCACATCAGTTTTGACTCCCTGCTCCCCGGTGTGCCATGGCAGTGCCAGTTCTCCCTCACTTGCTGTGGTATTCAGCCATGCTGCCATCCTCCTCCAGGATCTGCCTGCCTGCGAAGTCGATGGTGATTTTCCTGGCGAGGCGAGAGGCATGACGAAGCTCCCGAAGCTCCTGCTCTCTCCTCTGGAGGGCTTCCCTCTCCTGCTTGGACAGCCACTGGTTGGAGTCGGTAGCAAAGTAATCTGATTCGTCGTCGATCACCTGGGTTCGACGCACGCTGGTGAGAAACGACCAGAGGTGGAAGATGAGCAGAGCAGGACAGAGACACAGAACTGACTGCCCAAGGCTCCTTTCCCTTCTCTCTAGAGAGCTGGGCTGCCAGGGATACAAAGCCAGGCCACCCAGGAAGGACCCATTTGAGGGGCTCACTCTTGTTCCACCAGAAGTGAAAGTGTCTGTAGCTACAGCTCAGGTTTCAGAAGGAACTTTCTAACCTTTCAGTGGAAAGCAGCTTAGCCTGGCAGATAAGTTATGCTCTGTCACAACAGCATTCCATAGCAGTACCACCAGGTATCTTACCTTGTCCTGTCAAATTCCAACAACTTGTCCTTGTGTTTCACAGCCATCTCCAGGCCTGCTTTGAGTCGGGCTTCTTGTCGAGGCAGTAAGTCTTTGCTTATGGCATCCAAATTCCCTGAGCTTTCAGCTCCTGAGGCAGAAAACAAATCACAGCTCACATCTTGGTGGGCCTGGCTGCAGAAATGCCCCTAAAACAAATGCCACTCAGGGAACTCAAAGTAAAACTTTACACCAAGGTCAGCACCTTCCCAAAGCAGGTTCAAGCCCTGATTTTCCCTCTAGCTCCTTTCACAGATTCCTTCCTTCAGAGAGGAGGAAGCACTTAAATACCACAGTGACCATGTCTAGGTCGTGTTTAGAGAACAGGTCTTGGTCTTTGATTCTCCTTCACCCTTGTCTAACAATTTGGGCAGTCTAAATTCTGCCCATCACCAACCATGGGCCTTGAGTCCCCTCCTGAAAGCCAAACCCCCTCCACAGTGTTGTTACCTCCACAAAGAGACCCTTGGTCACACCAGACCACTCACAATTGCCAGTTACAGACACAGCAAGGTTCCATCTGCTGCTGTACAAGCCTCTCACAAATGAAATCCTCTCCCAACACTCTTCAGCAGCTTCTTTAGATCAGCTATTGTTAGAGATGGAGAAATCTCTTCCCAGCAATTATCTTTTCTTTCTCCCCATTTCTAGCAAGGGGCTAAAACCCAAGTAACCAAACAAAAGGGAACACACACCAAAAAAATTTGCACCAAAGTCACCATAGAACAAGCTAATGTGTTACACAGAAGACATCACACAGGCAACAAAAACCCCTGTATTAATTTCCCTGTGGATCCTGATCTCCACTTTCTCCCTCCCCAGACAATAGCTCACCACATTTCAGCTTTCACCTGCACAGATAATGCACAAAGCAAGACCTCCTGTCAAGGGCAGAAAGCTACAATGCTAAAATGGGGGAGAAAAAGAGGCTCCTGAAGCACATCAAGAGCTCTACGGCAAGATCACAAACACACCGACTCTGCGACCAGCTGTTACTCCCAAGGACTTCCAGGAGCTCCTGCCACCTCAGCAGCTATGCAGAGAAGCTGACACTGGGACCCAGAGTAAATACCTCCCCAGCTCTTCAGCAAAGTGTATTTTTCAACCAAGAACACTGTGACCTTGCCTATGTTTCAGCTAAACTCAAACATCCCCACAATGCACAGGTCTCCCCTGGGAGACTGGGTATTATTTCCTCTTGCTTTCCTTGGCTCTGTTCCTATTTTTAGCTCTCAAGATAAGTGTTAGACAAGAAGAGTCATTAGAAAATATTAACCACCACCTCTATAGACCCAGCAAATCAGATAGCAGCACTTCATTCCTCCACAGCACACATTCCACTGGAGACTTATCCTAATTCTCAAGGACTGCTACAGTGATCCAGTTCATGTGATTGATTCAGGAATGCCTAAGGAGCAGCCCTGGGGCCTCTGGGCAAGGACATCATCTGCTGCCATCTGACACCCGCAGTTATCACCTCTCTCAAAGCCCAGAAATGCTGCAGAGTACCTGCAGAGGAGGATGGAAGGAGCCAACTTCCAGCCAGCCTTCTGATGCCCACTATGGACACTGTGCAGCAACGAGGGCAAGAAGCTCAGTGAAGTCTAAAGCAAATAAAGTTCACAAACTGTCCTGTTAATTTACACCCCAGAGAAATATTCAAGCATCAGCTCCTCAGAAAGAATTACCTTTAGACTTTCCGAGTGACTCTTTCATTTGCATGAATGGATCTAGACAATTTACCCACCAGGACACACAGACACTCTCATTCCTATACCATGTCAAGCAGAGGAAGGCTTCTGCTGCTGCATAACTGATTGGATTCATGACATTACAGGTACGTAATTGCTCCTGACCTGCCATGAGCTTCTTCAGCAACTTCTGGCTCTTGTTGGAGTCCCGTTGAAGAATGTCCTGTTCTTCTTTAGTGCACACCTAAGGAAATAAAGCCATCACATGCATCACATCAGATGACATGCATCTGTCATCATTACCTTGCCCCTTCTCTCCAAAAGGTGACCTCCCAACCCAACACCGAGCGTTGACAGGAACCCCAACAGACGCATACTACACAAGGGCTGAAGAAATGGCAGCATGCTGGCCCTGGCCAGGTCTCCTGCCCCTCACAAGGCCACCAGGGCTGTGCCCAGGATGGGACACAGTTTGGACACTACTATGATGCACAGGAAAGCCACAGGAGACTCCAAAGTGATGTAAATCATGAGGGAAACCTCTCTGCTCTCTGGTGTGGCACATCATAAAAGGAACATAAAGTGACTGAAAGCCACAGCAGTTCTCCCTCCCCTGGAAGGAGACAGCATAGGTGCTTTCCTGACTAGCTTTAGAGCCTGGAGAACTCAGCTAGGGGAACTGTGATCCAAGAGGCTCAATCTCCAAACAAACTACACCATGTCCAAGCATGGCAAACAGACCAGCAGATGCTTACTAACCAGAGAACCACAGAAGAAGCAGGGCCCAGAGCCCTCCTGCTCACAGACGATGCGCCCGCAAACCAAGCAGTTGTTGATGAGCTTGTGCTTCTGGCCCAGGCACTCGCAGGCATGTCGCCCGGGGATCAGGACAGCCAGTTTGTCTTGCCCCTCCTTGGTGTACAGGCTGACATATTTGGGCTTCTTCTTAGAGGAACTGCTGCTGCCACTGACTCCACTGCTGCTCTCCTGTGCCTGAGAAGCAAGAAAATAAACAAACAAACTGCATTGGCAGAGCAATCCTGGCAGCAGGGAGAAAGCAGCGACCCTTGGACAGGCTGGGGTGGCTCAGACAAGTGTTACTCTGCCTGGTTGGAATGAAAGTTGGCCCATTCCCCAGATTCAACGGAAAGACAAGCTCAGGCCTGCCAGAAAAGGTCCAAGGAATCTAAACAAAGCAAGGACATAAGGATGTTGCTGATTCACTTGATGTTTGCTAAAGCTGCTTGGGTCTGTATTGCAGGCATGTTGTCAGCCCTCCAGACCTGCAGCATCAGCCCATGGTTATTTAACAGCTTTACACAGCAGCTCAGCTACTCCCAGAGTTGTTTTCAAGGGCTAGTAGGGCTATGGCTACACCCTCTCTGTAACTATGAAGTCCAGTGCGTGCCTGCCCCCAGAAGCAGGGCTGTGGGTGGCAGCAGGACCTCCCCACTCACAGCTGGGTCACCACCCAGCAGCTTTGACATGTTCCACCTGAGGTTTCCCCACCCACTGCACGCTCAAGCGTTTAGCTGTAATGTAAATTCTTCTCATTTCATGACTTGGCATCAGTCATTCTGTGATTCACCTCTCTGAGGATCAGTTTGAGACTGCACTAGGGTCAGGGACTAGGCTTTGGCTCAGGCAGAGGAGCTCTGGTGGGAAAGCAAGCAAGAACTTTTAGATGATGGCTGGATTAATCATCTAACAGTGGGATTCTCTGCCTTCTGCCTCAGACCTTACACCTTGATCCAAAAACCAATGGGTTCCTCCTACCACCTGACATCTCCAGCAGGTACCAGCTGAGCAATGAATTGTTGAGAAGCTAACTGCAGGAATTAATTACAGCACAGAAGTCATTCCAGGGGAACAGAACAAAGCCAACTGCTACCATTTCTCTGGCAATACTCAAAACCAGATGCTTTGAGAAGTCAGCACAACACAGTCCAGGCACAAACCTGTCTCGCAACACAAGATGAGACCAGTCTCAGCCATGAACTGCATGCCAGCCATGACCAAGGCAGACTGGCACTTCTCACCCTTATCCATTTCAGCAGGCAGCACTCCAACATAAACAAACTCCCTGGCCTTCAGCTGCCAGTCTGCAACACACTTGAAAATCCTCCTGCAGCACAAGCACAGCTTTTCTTCACCTCTCCTCTTAGGGTCTGGCTCAGCAACAGAAAAGATGATTTCTCTGAACCCCATTCCCAGAGAGCCTCTCCTCCTTCCCCACAGAACAGCACCTCACTTTCTCTGCCTGCTGCAGGCTGGAGGATGGTTCCTGTTCCCCAGGACTACTCCTACAGCCCACATCCTCCTGTGCTGCTTTTCTCAGTGATGCTGCTGTGCTGTGGCATTAGGACACCTCTTGTCTTCACTCTTTTTATCAGCTCTCAACAGCAGCAGGCTACTTGTTTAGCAGTGACAAGCAGGTGCAGCATTTCCAGTCCCCCCCAGTTCCACCTAACTGGCTTCATTGCTACTGCCAGATCCAAACACTACTGTCACGCCCACAACAATAACAGATGAAGTGACTCCAGTTAGCAAACTGGGCAGAGCCTTCCCAGGGGGTTTGGGTTTAATCAGGTTAGAAGGTAACTACAAGGAAATCATAAAATTACAGAATCATTTTGGTTGGAAGAGATCACCAAGTCAAAGCATCAACCTAACACTGCCAGGTCACCATCTGAGGATTATTCTACTCTCCACTGTAGACACAAGCATACACAATTGTTCTCCCCAACCTCATATTATTTGCCTCACAGCAGTGATACTCCCAGACACAGACCCAGGGTATGATCACAGCCCGTCCAAATCCATGGCCAGCTCTGTCCACATGGACTTGGGCCACAACAACCCCATGAATGCTCCAGGCTTGGGACAGAGGGGCTGGAAAGCTGCTGCTGGAAAAGGACCTAGGGGTGTTGGTCAACAGCAGCTGAAGATGAAGCAACAGTGTGCCCAGGTGGCCAAGAAGGCCAACAGCAACCTGGCTTGGAGCAGCACTAATGTGGCAGCAGGACTAGGGCAGGGATTGTCCTCCTGGACTGGACACTGGAGAGACCACACCTCGAATCCTGGGTTCACTTCTGGGCCTCTCACTCCAAGAAGGACATTGAGGTGCTGGAGTGTGTCCAAAGAAGGTCAAGGAAGCTTCTGAAGGATGCAGAGCACAAGTGTTGCGAGAAGTGGTTGAGGGAACTGGGGTTGTTTAGTGTGAAGAAGAGGAGGCTC
The DNA here is from genome assembly GCA_013399015.1 of Galbula dea. Taxonomy (NCBI): domain Eukaryota; kingdom Metazoa; phylum Chordata; class Aves; order Piciformes; family Galbulidae; genus Galbula; species Galbula dea. Next base: position 160,768 of record VWZX01004127.1, on the reverse strand, counting down.
AGGGGAGACCTTTTCAGTCTCTTCAACGCCCTGAAAGGAGGTTGGAACGAGATGGGAGTTGGTTTCTTCCAAGGAACAAGTGACAGAATAAGAGTAAACAGCCCCAAGTTGTGCCAGGGGAGGTTCGGGTTGGACATTAGAAACAATTTCTCCACTGCAGGAGTGGTTAAGCATTGGCCCAGGCTGCCCAGGGCAGCGGTGTGCTGTTCAAAAAACACACAGACACAGCACCCTGTGACACGGTTTAGCGGCATGGGGGTTTGGGGTCAACAACTGGACTCGATGACCTTAGAGGTCTTTTCCAGCCTTAATGATCCTGTGCATGGGAACAAGCTCTCCCCTCACTGCAGCCAGGAAAGCACCCAACTCCCAGGCAGTGTTTGCAGCATACCCAACACACCCACCTTGGCCAAGTCCAGGGGGGTTTTCACTTCCTCTGGGTGGGCGCTGGGCTCAGCATAGGCAGGTGTCTCCTGCCTGTTCCGGCCTTTGCGTTTCCCCTTCTTCCCTTGGTCTCCAGCCCGAGGCGCTTCCGATGGCTCTGGAACAGGGAAAGGCTGAGTGACTACCAGCAAGAAGGACACAGCCCTCAACTCCTACTTGGTGAATGAAAACAGGCTTTATGCTCTCACAACGAACAGCAAGAGGACCAGCCCCAGAGCATCTAGTTGTTTACAAGCAGAATAGCTGCCATAAGCTCAGCTGAGACTTTATTTCCCTCCTCCCCCTACCACTTACCTTCCTTTTTCCGATAGAGTGGCAAACGCTCAGAGGGTAGCTGGGAGGATTTTCGCCACCTGGCCAGCAGTTCTTCCACAAACCGACTCTTCTGCCCCTCAGTCCCCTGAATGAGGTCAATAACATACTCTCTGATCTCATCCTCGTTTGTTATTGAGAGGATGTACCTGCAAGGGGACAGGATGGAGAGAAATGGGTAAGAGGGCTTTTCTTCTGAGGAAATCAAGGGTCTAATCTCACACATATGCTATTTATTTCTCCTCCTTAAATCAGATTGCTGTAGGCACCATGGTCAGCAATGGGGTTATGAGTCAAATGTTGAGACAGGCACTTTGGGAAAGCCTTGTGAAAATCTGAGACAGACACTTTGAGAAATCCTTGTGTAACTCTGAGACAGTCATTTGGGGAAATCCCTTGGGGCTGTTCCACAAAAACAAAAACAAACCCCAGCAAAACTAAACCGGAAGGCAAACTATCCTTCTCCCTCGGTTCCAATGCAGAGTGACATCCCCCTGACCCTTCTGCCAAACACTAAAAAATTCAGCCTGAGCCTTCGGTTCATATCGAGTCACACAAAAAAAACCCCAACCATAAGCCAACAAGCTCCTGCTTAAACCCAAGGGGACAGGTGCCCCTCCTCAGCCACTCCCCGGCTTCTCCAGCCCCCTGGTCCTCTCAAGAGGCACCCCCTGAGGGTCAGCCCAAAGCGTAGACCTGCTCCCCAATCAGCATCTTCCCTCTGCCTCGGCCCACGGGGCTCACTGGGATGCGGAGGGGACGCGAGTGGCCTCCGCGGCCTGTCACCGCGGTCCGGGAGGGCAAGACCCGCTCGTCCCCGGTGAAGGGGACAGCCCCGAGCGGGTCCCCAGCGGCAGCTCTTGCCCCGCTCACCTCACTACTTCCTCGCCCACGTCCAGCCCGAAGTCTCCGCGCAGGTGCTGGACACACCAGGTCAGCAGCGAGCTGGGCGCCGCCATCTTCCGGGCGGGGGAAGGCGAACAGCGCTGCACCGCCCCGACACCCTTCGTCCTCCCCTGCCTGCTCCCCCCCAGAAACGCGGTAGCGGCGCGACTGTTCCGGGGTCCGGCTTCACCCACAGGAACTTCCCGGGGCTGGGGGCGGGTGAAGCGGCTCTCGTGCCTGCCTCGGTGCTGTGGGCATGGAGCTGGGCTGTGAGCCAGGCTGGGGACCGGCAGCACCCTTTGCCTCCGCCGAGCATCGCCTCCCCGGCCCGGCTAGCAGGGATCAGGCTGAGCTAGGCAGCACGTAGAAGACAGGGGGAAGAGCCCCAAGCTACCTCCCCCTCGGTATCTGAGCTGCCTCCCCCTGCCCAGCCTGACGGGAAGGGACGAGGGTAGGGGTAGGACACGGCTCACCCCTCACCTAGTCCGGCACAGCGAGGTGGTCTCTAGGGGGGAGACCTCAGCACCCTCCCCTCGGCAGGGAAGGCATGATTCCTTGGGGTGCTGCCCGCACATTCCTCTGACATCGCGCCCCCCCCCCCATGATCTGTCTGCAGGCTGCCCAACAAGAAGCTTTTGTGATCCAGAGATAGACTCGCTGTATCACCGAGTCCCTGTGTCATCACCACAGGGTAATGGCAGAGCTCCGCTGAAGACAAAAGCCAGGAGCAGTGTGGGGGGCTTGCAGGGAGAGGAGCAGTTCTACCACCCCAGTTCCTATGAACTCACATCGAACGCACCTAAACTCACATCGGGACTGTGGGACGTGGGTGCCAGCCCCTGCAACGAGGAAGGCAATGGAGAGGGAGCAGCGGGCAGCCAGAGCCCCCCTGCCACGGAAAGGGAGCCCAGGACCCCCGTCTGTCATCTCCTCCCCGGGGCCGAGAGGCTGACCTTCCCGGGGAAGGGATCTGGGGCAGGGGCTATGGCCCTGCAGCCTTTGGGGGCTACAGCCGTCCGAGACAGGTATCCTCTAAGGGGAGCAGGCTCAATGGAAGAGTCCCTGAAAGAACTTGAGCTGAGGAGAGCAGACTCAAGGTACCTGCACTGAGGAGAGAGGCTCTGAGGGTTCACACGCTCAGCCACCCTGGGGGGAGCAGGCTGAAGGGACGGTGGGAGGGTTCCCGCGCTCAGCCCCCCTGAAGGGACGGTGTGAGGGTTCCCGCGCTCAGCCCCCCTGAAGGGACGGTGTGAGGGTTCCCGCGCTCAGCTCCCCTGAGGGGACGGTGTGAGGTTTCCCGCGCACAGCCCCTCTGAGGGGACGGTGTGAGGTTTCCCGCGCACAGCCCCTCTGAGGGGACGGTGTGAGGGTTCCCGTGCTCAGCTCCCCTGAGGGGACGGTGTGAGGGTTCCCGTGCTCAGCCCCCCTGAGAGGACGGTGTGGGGCTTCCCGCTCTCAGGCCCCTCCCGGTCCCTCAGCAGGCCGAGGGTTCCCGCCCGCCGCACAGAGGGGCGCGGCCCCGCAGCCGGGCACTGCCCACGAGCCTTTCCCGGCAGGCGGCGGCGGCGTGGAGTCAGGATTGGGATCGGGATCGGGATCGGGATGGTGCGGACGAAGGCGGATAGCGGCGGGAGCTACCGGAAAGGTGCGGAACGGAATAGGCGGGAGGCGGAGGGGGGGAGCCCGGGACACGGCGGGGACTCACCGCTCCTCTCACACCGCTCTCCCCTCCGCAGTGCTGGCTGCCCGCGCTCCCCGGAAGGTGCTGGGCTCCAGCAGCCTCAACGCGGGACCGTCGCCGGCTGCCAAGAGAGGTGCGCGGGGTGCGGCTGGGCCTCCCTCCCTCTTTCCCTCCTCTCCCTCCCTTCCCGCCGTCCCGCAGAGGGGCTGACGCTCCCCTCCCCGCAGGCGGCTTTCCCCGGAACCCGGTGTGCGTGCGGCCCGTCCCCGCCTGGCAGAGAGGCGTCCGCGAGTTCCTGCAGCTGCCGCAGAAGGAGAACCAGGCCCCCGGCGGAGAGCAGCCGGGGAGCAGCGGCCTGGGGCAGGCCGCCAAGACGTAGGTGTTTGCCTCCCCAGGGCTCGGAGGGTAGGATAGGGCTCACCTCCCACCCGCTCTGGCTGTGCTCAGTCCCCACCTGTCTGCCCTCAGCCCCTACAGTCTCCCCTCAGCCCATCCCGTCTGTCTGCCCTCAGTCCCCATCTATCTGCCCTCAGTCCACATCTGTCTGCCCTCAGTCCACATCTGCCTACCCTAAGACCACCCCATGAACCACTGGGGCTTTCCTGGGAGCCTGTTCAATCACAGGTTTCCTCTCATAGAATCAGAGACTTGTTTAGGTTGGAAAAGACCTTTAAGATCACCAAGCCTCACTGTTAACCCAGCACACCTCTCAAGCACTCCATGTCCCTGCAAACCGAGATGAGGCTGAGAGAGGTGCGGAAGTATTGCAGCTTGGGGCTAACAGGCAGGGACTGGGCACTGGGTGTATTGGAGAGGCAAAGTGCAACAAGAACAGTCTGTGTATGCTTGAGCAGTGTGGTGGTTGGCTGTAGCTGGGCTCTTGGGACGTGCTGCTTGAACTTGATCTTCAATTCCTTTAAAAATAACGCAAACCAAAACAATTTTAAAAGCTGCCTGAAGTGTGACAGAGAGCTAAAACCACCTGCAGAGCAGCAGCTGTTACTGCTGCAGTTGGTGCTCTATGGCACTGCTTTAGAGCGTGCACTGTCAGAGCGTGCTCTGTGAGGTGGCCGTGAACAGCAGGATCCCTGCAGCATTGGAACACTACTGAGATCAGCCTCCCTGGCTGCTTGCAAGGGCTGTGCTGAGGGCTGTCATTGTGTCCTGGGGTGAAAAAAAGTGTGACTAGTTTTCCTCTGTGGCTGCTCTGAAGCTCTGATTTTGTTTTGAAGGAGCAAGTGACCACTAAAAAGTTGACAGTGTGTCTTTTAACCTTCATATCCTCATTGAAATGATCACAGAGTCACAGAATTGTTAAGGTTGGAAGAGACCTCTAAGGTCATCAAGTCCAACCATCAACCTAGCACCACCATGCCACTAAACCATGTCCCTAGGTGCCACCTCTATTGGTTTTCTAAAGCCCTCCAGGGATGGTGACTCCACCACTGCCCTGGGCAGTCTGGGCCAATGATGTTTCTCAGCAAAGTCCTGTCCACAAACCAAGCTGACATTTCAAAGGTTAACCTCTTGGCTGCTCTCCTGAGTAAGAAGGTGGCAGTGTGAAACCTTGCCTTGCAGAAACTCTCTTCTTAATTGCCAGGGGGTTTATTTTCCACTAAATATACACAATCCTAAACTGTCTTTGGGGCCCCATGAGAATTAGTCCTGGATTGTCTTGAAGGACAAGCAAACACACACAGACTTTTAAGCACACATCACCTCTTGGAGAAACGAAAGGTGTGCTGTACTGCTGCAAGACTTTCTCCACTTGAAATCAGTTTGGCTGAGTACAGGCCAGGCAGCGATAACCCTGCAGTGTTGCCATCTCAAATCACTTACAGCTTCCCAGCATGTTCACAGAATCCCAGAATCTCAACGTGGTGGAGGCTGGAAGGGACCTCTGGGGACAAGAAAAGCCCTCAGATAAAAGGATGTGTACAGCAGGAACTGCACTATTAAAGCTAAGGCCCAAAGGGGTTTTCTTTTTGTCATGGATCAGCAGTTTCTGGGCAAGATGCAGGAAAAAGGCATTTTTTGAGGCACATTTCTATCCCAGTGGGAACAGGGGAGAGTAACAAAGCAGAAGAACTGCAGACTATACAAAGTTAAGATTTATAGGTAAGACCCCAAGGACTTATAGAAGGTTTCCAGATTCAAAAGGTTGCCTGTTCAGGTTTATTTCCAGCTATTGTTGCTCTCATGGAGAAGAAAAATCTCCTTAAGCCAAGGTTGCACAGGTTCTGAAGGTATAGTCTGGAGAACCTCTTAGGGCAGGAAATCCAGGCAGTTCTTAGTGCTCTTATTACTACAAAACAGTTTTCACTTTTGAGGTCATTTCTTGTGAGTTCAGAGAATGATTGGATGATGATTCTGTTTTGGTGAACTCCATAGGAACACCACAACTCCCTGATTTCTTTCAGGGGGAATACAAACCCATCTCAAGGCTGGTGCCTCCTGAACACCCTCTGGCATCAGGATTTCAACTGAATTAATGAAATACAGAATAGGAGTTAGCCAAGACCTGCCAGCAGAAGTCAGACCCACCACTGGGACCCTGAACTGGCCAATTTGTTCATCTCAACTTCGTAACACACTTAGAAGCCTCCACTTACAAAGAAAAATTAGTACCCAGAGCTGACAATAGATGTCAGCAGCATCTGCAGCTCCCAAGAGCTGGTCGCTGCCAGGGACCAGGGCAACGTTCCTTCTTCCTTCTTCTGCTTTATTTCTTTAGGTGGTGTTTGGGGAATCCGTAAGCATGTGGATGAGAGGCTGAAATTGCTCATGATGTCCTGAGAGTCAGTGTCACCTCACCAGGCCAATGGTCTCCCCAGGAAAATGGCATCAGCAAAACCAGCCATTCACCATTTCACTGGTGAAATCATCACAGCTTGATCACACCCAGCACTGGTGGGGCAGGGATGGGCAGTTGAGGAGAACTCACTCCCCCTAGCAGAGGTTTTTTTCCCCATCTCCAACACGTGGAGTTTTCAGCAGATGGTCCAAATTCTTTTTCTGACCCCTGAGCTCGTGGAGGTTGCAGCCCTGTGAACATTTAACTGCCCTGAGCAGCCTCAGTTGGGACCCCGTCCCACAGCTGGGAGCTCTGTTGGACCCAGGCTGGGAGCTGGGGGCACCCAGACCTTTCCTGGGTGGACATGCATTACATGTGGTTCATTGCTCCTTGGTGGTTCTTGGGCCTTCAAGCCAACCCTGGCCAGCAGAAGCAAGGTTTCTTCCCTGGGAAAGGAGCTGGCTCCCCTCAGAATGATCCAAACACCTCCCTCTGTGCTGGGGCTTGGACAGAGCTGCTGTTGGATGGGCAGCAGGGGTGGATAGAGGGATGAGGGCAAGTGGGACAGGGAGATGGGGGAAGCCCACAGGGGGTTTGCTGCTGGAATAACTGGATGTGGGTTCCAGTAGGTGCTCTTGAATGCTCCAGAAATAACTGCAAAATGAGCACAATGAACACTCAGGAGAGGGGATAATAGTGTGTCAAAAGAACAAATCCTAAAGGCCTAATATGTGGCACTTTAAATCTTAGGGAGTAAGATTATCTGGGGGCAAGAGCATGCAGCAGGATGGACACCATCCTGTTCCATCCCCATGGCCTTTCCCTCCTCAAGTGATATGGGGTGATCCCAGAGTCCTGCTGCTCCACAGCCTTTTCAGGCTTCTCCCAGCAAAGTCCTGTGTCTGAAGGAGGACAGACAGAACGTTTCTGTTGGCTCTAGCTAGGCTGGGCTGGAAGGGTCTGCTTTGCCTAGAAGGATCTGCTCTGGCTGGAAGGATCTGCTCTGGTTGGAAGGATCTGTTCTGGCTACAAGGATCTCCTTGGGCTGGAAGGATCTGCTCAGGCTAGAAGGATCTCCTCAGTCTAGAAGGATCTGCTCTGTCTGGAAGGATCTTCTCCACCTGAAAGGATCTCCTGGGGCTGCTCCAGCTCTCCCACCACCCAGGCCATGCAGGGGGGCAGCTGTTGAGCGGGAGAGCAGATGTCCCTGCTGAAGAGCCACAGACGTTGAGGAGGGGGGACGGGGCTGTCAGCTGCCAGGCTGCTGCCCTTTCACCCCACCAGGGGAATCTAACGGGAACCCTCAGGGACCTCACCCCCAGATGAGGGTTTTCATCTCTTTGTCTGACTTCCAAGGCTTTTCCTAAACCCCCTCGCTGTTCCCCGCCCACGCTGCACTGTGGCATTTACAATGCCCGCTTCAGATCCCTGGCTCTTTACTTCCCAGTGCTGGAAATGAGGCCTCCCTGCTGAAGACGCTGCAGTCTGCCTTCAGGTGCTAAGGGAGTTGCACAGGACACCCTCTCACACAGGAGACCTCTGAATTTCGGTCAATGCTCTGTGTTCCACCTTTGGACTGACTGACTGATTACAGGGGAGAGAGAAAGGCAAACTCCTGGGACCTTCTCACTCCACGTGGTTGCTCCTCTGCTCTCGCTCTCCTGACAAAAAATTCTCTTTTAATGCTTGGGTTTTTTCTTTGTCTGACTTAGTTTTTCTCCTCGTTGCATGCTCACAGCCAGCATCACCCAAACGGATACCAGGGCGAAGTCCTCCCTGCCCATGCTGCTCTGGCTCTTGTGCCGGGGGGGGGGGGGGGGGCCTCCCTGTGCCTGATCCTAACAGGAGCTTCATTGTCCTTCCCACTGCCCCAGACAAAGGGGTATTGTCCTGCCCACCAGCTCCAGCCGGCAGCGAGCTGCTGCTTCAATCCCAACTGGAGATGCTGCAGCAGCTTCAAGAATAAAAGCAGGATGTTTCCTTTCTGTCAATAAGAAGGCTCTCAGGAAGCGGTCTGGCTTCTCACCTTGGCTTGGTGGAGGGTGAGGAGCTGAATGTCAGGTGGTAGAACCTCTGGTGGAGTGATACTAACCCACCCCAAACATTTCTAGGTCAGCTGAGAGCTCCCTTCATCCCATATGTCATCCAACACATGGGTTGGTCTGCTGAGAAACAACCAGGGGATCAGCACCAGGCTAGTGAGAATCCACAGCTTTAATGAGACTCACCAAAAGAATTCCTTGGGCTAAAATTTGGTGAACTATTTCTTAGAATTAAGATATTCCTTGGGAGCTCCTGCATGGTTCAGAGCAGACAGGAAGAGGACTTGGATGATGTTACAGTTTCTATCTAACAATGAAGTGTATTTCAGTCTGTAGAGATAGGCAGAGTGGAACCTCATGAAGTTCAACAAGGGCAAGTGTAGAGACCTGCCCCTGGGGAGGAATAACCTCATGGAGCAGAACAGGTTAGGGGTTGACCTGCTGGAAAGCAGCTCTGCAGAAAAGGACCTGGGAGTGCTGGGGGACAGCAAGTTGCCCATGAGCCAGCTATGTGCCCTTGTGGCCAAGAAGGCCAATGATATCCTGGGGTGCATTCAGAAGAGTGTGACCAGCAGGTCGAGGGAGGTTCTCCTCTCCATCTACTCTGCCCTAGTGAAGTCACAGCTGGAGTCCTAGGTTCAGTTCTGTGCCTCTCCAGTACAAGAGAGCCAAGGAACTAGTGGAGAGAGTCCAGCAGAGGCTAGGAAGATGCTGAGGGCAGTGGAGCAGAGGCTAGGAAGATGCTGAGGGCAGTGGAGCAGAAGCTAGGAAGATGCTGAGGGCACTGGAACAGCTCTGGCAGGAGGAAAGGCTGAGAGCCCTGGGGCTGCTTAGGCTGGAGAAGAGCAGCCCCAGAGGGGAGCTGCTCAATGCTCAGCAAGAGCTAAAGGCAGGGGGCAAGAGGCTGGGGCCAGACTCTGCTCAGTGGTGCCCAGAGACAGCCCAAGGGGCACTGGGCACAAACTGGAACACAGGAGGTTCCATGTGAACATGAGGAGAAAGTTGTTTGGTTTGAGGGTGTTGGAGCCCTGGCCCAGGCTGCCCAGAGAGGTTGTGGAGTCTCCTTGTGTGGAGAGATTCCAACCCCAGCTGGAGGTAATCTTGGGCAAGGTGCTGTGGGTGACCCTGCTTGATTGGGGGGCAGTTGGACTGGATGATCCCTAGAGGGATCTCCATGCTGGGATTTGGGTATTTCAAAATGCAAAGAGGGCAGTGGCTGCCCCTGGTCCCCTCTGGGGATGCAGCTCCTGCTCAATAAGTTGCTCCGGTGAATTTGTACTCTTTTCTCCTTATGGCACTTAAGAACTGAGAGTGCTGAAGCTCAACAATGCAAAAGTACTTCAGCCCTGGGACCCCTTCCTCTAATCAGAGGTGGAGTGACACCAGTATTACCATTTTTCATTAATAATATCATAAAAAGTGCACAATAAGCTCATCCCAGAGCTGAGGCTTGAGATGGTGTTAACTGTGATGATGCCAGAGCAGGCTGGTGAGCTGTCTGGACTAGGACATTCTGGTTTTGATATTGACTACTTCAAAGGTGTGATACTGTAACTGAGCCAGGGAACTGCACACCTATTAAAGAGCAAGCAAAAAAAAAGCTAATGTGAAATAATTGCAAGTTTTACTAAATCTGGGGGTTCTTTTCAGATTAGTTATGGCACCATCAGAACATTCACAAGCCTGGCCTTGGGCATGGGAGGTGGTGGGGAAAACAGATCATTTAAGAGTCTAAATTCTGGAGCTGGGGGCCACAAGCTGACGAGCTCTGGCGGGGTGGCTCGGCACTGGGATGAAGGTTTCCCTCACAGTGTTTTTTAGCAGTTTTCAAGGAATATTGCAGTTAGAAACATTCCTCTGGAAAATGTCATGTTCTTCACTGGAAGCTGCCCAGGAGCATTTGGGTGATGACCCTCAGCAGGTTTCTGCTTCTGTCCTATGTTTCTTCAATGGCTACCTAAGGCTAGGATGACAGGAGATTTAGATTAGATCAAAGGAAGAGGCCCCTCACTGTGAGAAAGACATCGAGGTGCTGGAGCATGTCCGGAGAAGGGCAGCAAAGGTGCTGAAGGCTCTAGAGCACAAGTGTTGTGAGGAGCAGCTGAGGGAACTGGGATTGTTTAGCCTGGAGAAGAGGAGGCTCAGGGGAGACCTTCTCACTCTCTGCAGCTCCCTGAAAGGAGGCTGGAGACAGGTGAGGGTTGGTCTCTTCTCCCAGGAGAGACAGGGCAAGAGGAAACAGCCTCAAGGTATTGCAAGGGGAGGTTTAGGTTGGACGCAAAAAAGAACGTCTTCCCCAAAAGGGTTGTCAAGGCCTTGTCCAGGCTGCCCAGGGCTGTGGTGGAGTCGCCATCCCTGGGGGGGCTTAAATGCCATGGAGATGTGGTGTTGAGGGACATGGTTTAGCGGTGACTTGGCCAGTGCTGGTTGGACTCAATGATCTTAGAGGTGTCTTTTAACCTAAGCAATTCTATGATTTGATGATTGTGAGGGTCGTAAGACACTGGAAAAAGTTTCCCAGGTAAGCTGTTTCCCCATACCTGGAAGCATTCAAGGGATGTTGGACAGGGCTCTGAGCAACCTGATCTGGTTGCAGGTGTCCCTGCTCACTGCAGGGAGTTGGACTAGATAACCTTTAAGGTCCCTTCCAGGCCAGACCAGTCTGTGACTCTGATCGCTGACAGGAGCTCTTGGCGGGATATTTGGTGTTTTCCCTCCAAAAATGCTTTCCAACCCTTGCTACAAAAACCTCTTGGAGCTGCTGCAGGCTGGAGGCCGCGATTATCTCATGCCCGAGGTCACGGTGTCTGTGGGATCTCTTTCCGTGTCTCTAGTCCCCCTTTTCACAGCCGGTTTTCCCCTCTCACCCCGCGGCGAGAGAAGGAGGGGCTGCGGAGAGGCGGGTGCTGAGTCCTTGTGCCGCTGCCGGTGCCTGTCTCTCGGGGCCTGCCCTGCGCCGCTCCGGGCGCTACTTCCGCCTAGCAACGGAACGCGGTTGCCAGGGCTGGCGCTCCGCCGCCGTGACTCGGAAGCGGATGGTGTCGGTGCGTTCGCCATGCTACCATTGGGCAGCGATCGCTGCGGGGATGGATGAAGAGGGGAGGGTTTCCGGGTTAGGGCCCTCCCCCTCAAGCGCGGCGGAGGGAGGAGCCGCGGCGGGGCGCGGGGAGAGGAGCGGCGGGGCCCGGCCCAGCCCAGCCCCGGGAGCTCCAGCGCCGCCGGAGCAGGTACGGGCGCGGGAAGGGCGGCGGGGCTGCCCTCGCTGCGGGCTCTGGACGGTGGCAAAGGGCGGGCTCTTCGCTCGTCGGTGCGGCCCGTTCGCCTTCCCGGGGCCGACTCTCCCGAGGTGGCGGAGGTGTCTCCGCGGGGCTCGCCGCCGCGTCAGCCCGGCCCGGTCTGGTGTGGGTACGGCTGCGGTTCTTCCAGCGGGAGTGGCTCCGGCCGGGCGGAGTAGCCACGCGGGGCGGGCAGGGCAGGGGCCGGCGCTGGGGGCCGTGGGGGCTTCCTTACTATGGCCCCAGAGACCCCCGAGGGAGTGCGACTGTGAGCTGAACTGAGCCCCGGGAAACGTCTGGGAGGAGGGTCCCGCCTCCCCCTGGGGCGCGGGAGAGGGGAACCGAGCCGGTGAGGGGTTCAGGGACCTTACAGCAGCTGAGGGGAACCCGCTTGGTAAGGAGTGCGGGGACTCTGCGCTCGGTGAGGGGTGCAGGGACCTCGCACCGGATGAAGGGAACAGGCCTGGTAAGGGGTATTTGAATCCTGCACCCGGTGGGGGGGAACCGGGCCCGTGAGGGTCACTTTCTCCTGTGGTCCGTTATTGACTAATCCCTCACAAGGGTGGGATTTAGAAGGGGTGGGCGATGTCCAGGGGTACGGATGGACAAAGGTACTCTGAGTTGTGGTTCTTGTCCATGGCTGGGAGTATAAGGCAGGGCATCTGCTGAAGAAGAGGCTGTAGGTGGCTTGGGAACTCTTTTTCTAAACCTGATTGTGTTCCCAGATCAGAGGGAGACAAAGCACTTTGTGTAACTGTAGTTACAACTTCTTTGTGTGAAGAGGTTGAATATTCCCCCTCATAGCTGGGAAACGTGTATATATATGTATATATCTGTGCTCTTTGGCATGGTATGAAACTTTAAGGGTTGGGGTTTTGTGTCTTGTCCAAATTGCCCATTGTCATCTTCCCTTCCTGACCCGTTTCACTGCTGGTTGACTGCCCTCTTTGGCCATTCTCAACAGTGACTTGGTTTCTTGGTTAGTAGGAAGCATCGTGTACAAAGCCCAGAGTGCAGTCAGTTGTTAATTCCTGCTGCCTCCTGTGTCCTGATTTCATGGGAGGTTTCCCCACCTTCCCTCTTCCCCGTTAGCATGCTCCCAGCAGCCTGCTTGAAGTCACACTGGCATGGGTGTGATCTCAGACCTGACTTTTTTTTATCAGTGACCTAATGCATGTGTGCAACCAGCTTGTGCTGCCACTCCCCAAGTGCTTTAGGACTTGCCCTTTCCTCCTCTCAGCTCCCCAGCTGTGATTTCCCCTCAATAAACCATCTTCTCTCCATCCCTAGTGTAATGCTGTGTCACTAACTCGGTCTCCCAGCCTGCTGGGAGCTCACCAGTGATGGGTGAGCTGAGGAGCATGGGCTTTGTTCCCCTGAAGAAGCTCTTACCAAATACTAGCAGCACTTTCCCACAAATGCATTCCAAAAAAACCACAAAGGGTGCCTTTGAGTGAGGGCTTTGGGGAGATTCCTTTCTTCAGGCTGCGGAGGATTCCTCACTGCCTGCCAGTCATTGGAAGTTTTGGAAGTGTTGCCGAGGTGGTGCAGTATTCCTGGTGGGAGAGTTTGGGTTTGATGACGTTGGTGGTGCAGAGAGATGTGCAGAATGGTCCTGTCCATGCGAGGTCAGGCTGACATAGAGCTCTTCTGAGCCAGGGAGGAGCTGGAGATGCTGCCAGTGATAAATATCAGTAAGAGTTCTTCTCTGAGGAAGGTGACCACTGGCAAGGGGTACCCAGATAAGAAAGGCACTTAAATATCCTGGTGTGGGGAGAACTAGCCAGGCACATCTCTGCTCTCCATGGTGGAGGTCTGGCTGCTGGTGTGGTGATACAGCTGAGACCACAGCCTTTGGACAGAAATATTGCCAACTCCAGTGGCGTTTTAGACTCAGCTTGATAAAATCCAGGCTTTGCACTAATGCCTTGTCTAAGTTTCTCAACTTTGTTTAGATACAAGTGGTTCTTCAAAGGGTGCCTGCCATGAAAGGGCTTTTTCTGGCCTCTGTAAAGTGTCCAGCTGGTGCCATTTTATTCTTGAAGAGCTGTTGGGCTGTGAGGCACAGCTCAGCTCTCTGCTTTACTCTGCGAGGCTGTAGCAGAGCATTTTCAGCTGTTGGCCTAAAGTCGTTGTCACTTTAGGCCCATTTGTGCTTCTTGTTGTCTTGTTTTTTTGTGTGGAGAGTTCTGTTATCCTTTGGCCACGATGGTAAGAAGCTCACACCACATTCTCACAGCAAACTTACTTGTGGCCAGTACGTACCTAGCTGTGTTTGGGCCACTGTTGTTCTTTTGGTGCTTTCAGAAGCTCTCAGCTTTTGACTTCTGATTTCCAAACCACGCAGGCTAACCTTGCAGGAGCTCCTCTCCAGGTTCTCTGTTGATCTCTTCCATTATCTTGTTTGCTCAAAGCTAATCCCTGGCTGTCCCTAAGGGGAGCAGGGCTCAGTGTGGCAGGGCAGGACTCTCTGGGATGCTGTGTGATGTCACAGGTGATCTCTTTGTGGCGATAGCCTTTACATCTGAATGGCTGTGGTGGCTCACAGATCACAGTGACAAGCTAATACCCCGTGTCCCTCTCTTTCATGCTGGGATTAAAGAGCTTTCCAGTTCATGGTACCATTTCTTGCGGATTCTGAAGTGACTGACCTTCCCTCCTTCCAGTCCATCTGTCTTACTCTTCCATAGGAGTTTTTATGCTGTTCCAGTTCTCTCTGTTGACAATTTGACTTCCTGTGCTGCAGTCACTGTTGGAAAATACCCTGGTGGGAGTGCTGGAGCAGGCAGGTTCCCTTGTGAGGGGAGTTGTGAGCTGGGTGAGGTCCTGAGCCCAACCCAGTCCACAGCCACTTGCTGCCATCTTCACACAGCGATTACTCCCTTTTTCATGGTTTCTAAGCCAATTTCCAGCTCTTCTGAAGCAATCAGCTGCTGCATGTTTTCAGGTTAACAGATGAAATCCTGTGTAATGCCTTAAAAAGTGCTACCAGATGAGACCAGGAATCCATCTGGCCTAGTATCCTGCTCACTTCTAACCAGCAGCAGATGCCTGGAGGGGGAGAGGGGAGTACACAAATACAGCAGGTCTAATCTGGGGAAATTCTGCTTTTTTTCTCTCTCCAGCAGTTCATGACCTCCCTGAGCCAGGTGTTCAAATTTAGTACCCTTCACACTTCTTTTCTTCCTTGATTTGGCTTCTCACTTTAAGCCATCTTGATACTCACTGCCTTGCACAGAGGGTCCCAAAGCTGGACACTGAGTGCATTAGGCTACTTGTAACATGCTCTGCAGCTGAGGAGGAGACAGAAAACAAGAACTGGGAATGTCCAAAAAAGCTAGCAAAGAAACAAATTCAGACCAAATAGAGGGCTCTGCTGTACCCCTGGTGTCCTGTTCCCCAGTGCTGGCTGGAGCTGAGTCTGCCCTATCTCTTTAAGCTGGGCTTGGGGAGGTTGTTCCTGCTGTGCTGTGGAGTGTATCACCCACTCGTATCACGAGATTTTACTGCAATTCCTTGGAGTCACTGCTCTTATTTACTGATAGTCTTGAATTATTCAGAGTAGCAAATGTTGTCATCTTAGTGCTGCCTCCTCTTGAACAGCTCAGTGTGCTTGAGCAGAGCACAGAATCCTTTGGTGATAGTTCCACTACAGCAGTGTCCAGTGATGCCTTTCTTCCCTCTTCCTTATCTCTGTTTTTTTTTAGCCAATTATTTATCTATGTGAAGGATTTTTCCTTTTATCCCAGGGAGTTTTGTTGTCCCAAGAGCTTTGAAGGATCCTCTTACATAGTACACCTGAGTTTTTCAGTGAAGCATGTCTCTGCCTTTTCCTTCTTCACATGTGTCCTGCAAAAGGAAGAAAGAAAAAAAGTCAACAACCTCCAGCTGCTTCCTGAGCCATGACTTCATTTTATCAAGTCTAATTAGCCCTGCATCCATGTAGTCCATGCATTAGGACAGCTCAGACTTGCCTGGCATGGCTGCCTGCCCTGTGGCTGCTCAGAGCCTCCAAGTCCTTTGGTGAAAGCTGGTGCAAGTGTCCTACAGGTAGCATGCAGATCTGCAGGGAGCTTCCCCATCTTCCTCCTGGGTGACTTTGTAAAGTCAGGTGGTTGCTATCTCCTTGTCTTCTGAGTAGTCCTTTGCCACCGAGAGCACTATTTGCCTGGCTTGGGGTCAAGTAGGGAGAGTGGAGGTGGCTGAGCTCAGCACGTTGGGTGTAAAGCACAACCTGTGTCAGGATTATTTCATCCAGTACTAAACCAAGTCATTTCTTACCTTTTTCTGTAATAAAACCTTACAAATGTTGGGGTTTGGGACCCTCACTCAAAGAAGGACATTCAGGTGCTAGACCATGTCCACAGAAGGGCAACAAATCTGGGGAAAGATCTAGAGCACAAGTGTTGTGAGGAGCAGCTGGGGGAACTGGGGTTGGTTAGCCTGGAGAATAGGAGGCTCAGGGGAGACCTTCTCACTCTCTGCAGCTGCCTGAAAGGAGGTTGGAGCCAGGTGGGGCTTGGTTCCTTCTCCCAGGTGATAGGACAAGAGGAAATGGCATCAAGTTGCAGCAGGGGAGGTTCAGGTTGGATGTTAGGAAGAATTTCTTCCCCGAGAGGGTTGTCAGGCATTGGCCCAGGCTGCCCAGGGCAGTGGTGGAGTCACCATCCCTGCAAGCGTAGATGTGCTTGTGGGCATGGGTTAGTGGCATGGTGGTTTGGGTCAGCAGTTGGACTTGATGATTTTAGATCTTTTCAAGCTTATTAATTCTAAATTTATTTGGCTTCCTTCTTGGAGATTTAGCCTTGCTAAATCTGTACCATCGGGATTGGCTTCTCTTGCTTCTACAGCAAGGTCAGATCCCACAGGGGGCTCCCACCAGGACTCCAGCTGCCAGTCTAGGTGGAGGCAGGACTTGCCCCATCTCTCCTTGCTGCAGGGAGGAGTCACTTCATCCGACTTCAGAACTTACTCTTGGTGTTACAGATCGACCTGACACTTGTGCACTTCACAGAGGCATCTGAAGGCTCTGTTTAGTGCTGTGTCTCCTGCTTGTACAACCCTCTGCTGACAGTGAGATAGCTGCTACCACTGCTTGGGTGGCTGAGGCTGTATTTTCCTGGTTTAAGCTTGGGATTCTGCTGTGCAGAGTAAACTGAGATTACTCAGGTAGTAGTGTATGCTGAAGAAAGCTGAGAGCCTCAAAAGGCTTGCCTTGTCTGGTGTATTTTGAGTGTCCCATTGACTTGGCTGTGTTTTGAATGAACCTGTGACATCCACATTATCACTTTAAAACCAGACACAGGAGTTTTTCTAGCTCACTTTTTTTTGTCTCTGAAGAAACACATTCATGCCTGGCCTTTGTCTTTCCATCTTGCTGTACTTGAACTGTGTTGATTTTTCTAGCTTCTGATTTTGGCATGGCTCATTCCTGTCCCATCTGGAGGGGGTTTTATGAAGATGAAGTTCCTGTGAATCAGCTTCTTTCCCCCAAAAGCTGCATCATTCCTCAGATACATGCTCCTCTGTATCTGCTAGCTTTTCCCGCTCTTCTGAAGTGTCAGAGGAGCCTTTGATCTTGATTGCAAGGGCCAGTGTCCAGGTGCTATTTTGTTCTTCTTGTACAGGCTTCCAGTTGTCCAAAACCCTTCTCAATTCTAGTGAATCCAAGTCTGAGTCTGGAAGCAATTCTTTGAGATGCTGCCATACAACTCTTGGGCTATTGCCTTCCTATTCTTAGCCTAAATTTTGCCTCCAGAAACTTCCCTGCATCATCCACTAGCTGTACCTTTGTGGACCACAGGCAGTGGCTCCTCCCCTGTGGTATTTAGTAATGTGTTCCTGCACAGACAGCTAGTCACTGAGGATACAGCCTTTGGAGTCCTGCAAAGCTCCTGGGTTTGATGACATGATGGCAGTGGTCACTTAGACCTGCAGAGAGCTTAGACAACTGAAGGCCTCAGTCTACAGTGGCAGAAATGCAGAATGCGAAGGAGTTAGTTACCTGGAAGGAGGTGATGCTCCACCTCTACTCTTCTTTGATGAAACCCCCTTGGGAGCACTCATCTCAGCAGAGGAGAGATGTGGACCTGTTGGAGCAGGACCATGAAAATGATGTAGGGGCTGGAACCCCTCTGCTGTGAAGACAGGCTGAGAGAGTTGGGGTGGTTCAGCCTGGAGAAGAGAAGGCTCCAGGGAGACCTTAGTGCAGCCTTGCAGTACTTAAGGGGCCTATCAGAAAGATGGGGAGAGACTTTTTGTGAGGGCCTGTAGTGACAGGACAAGGGGAAACAATTTCAACTGAAAGCAGAGAGATTTCTGTTAGCTATTAGGAAAAAATTCTTTCTTGTGAAGGTGGTGAGACACTGGAACAGGTTACCCAGAGAAGCTGTGGATGCCTCCTCCTTGGAAGTGTTCAAAACCAGCTTGGATGGGGCCTTGAGCAACCTGGTCTAGTGGAAGGTGTTTGGAACTAGATGATCTTTGAAGATTCCTTCCACCCCAAACCATTCAGTAGTCCTACAGAGAGGTTAAATCTCTGACTTGTGCCTACTTCGTCACTATATTCCATATTCAACGCCCCTAGACCTTTATTTTCTTGGGAGGAATCTCTTTCTAGAGGGAGGAGGTCTTTTAATTCCATTGTAGAATCCCTCTTTGATTTCTGTTTCCAGACACTACCTGCCTTTTCAAAGACAACTTTTTTCCTAGAAGTTGGCAAAACCAACAGTGGAATTGAATCCCTGTGAGATCACCACCACTTTCTCCTGGCTTTCTCTCCAGGATGCCATCCTGGAAGGCGTGTGTAGAGCAGCTCATCTTTCCAAATGGAGAGGTGTTTCTTCCTTGTAGGAATCTTCTGTTTTGGTTTGCTCATCTGTGAGCAAATCTTTTCCAGATAATAACTTAATAGCCTGAAGAGATGACAGCAATTCTGCCCTGAAGATGAGCTTGACAGCTTCTGCTTTGTGGAAGACAATTGAATAGTTTGGATTTGTTTCTCCTGGCATTTAATGCAGGAATTGGGGATATTCAGTGGTAAGATGGGAAAACTGTTCTCCTGTCTGCCTCTGCTGTCCTGCTCCTTTCCCCCCCCACGTTCTGATTGTATTGTGGCATTCCTTTAGGCTGGGAAAATTGCAGCTGTTTACAGAGAAGTGAAGGTTTCCTTGCAGCCCTGGACCCTGAAGCTGTCACGCTTCTGTGTTCTCCTGTGCTGAGCTGGCCACATTGCATGGGGGACATTAGAGGAGGTCACATCATTTACTCCATCTCCTGAGTAGCTGCTCTGTGTTTTTAATACCTGTTGAGAAAGCTTAGTGACTTCATGCAGTTAGTGATGGTGCTAAGAAATCTCTGGAATACCTGTGTTCTACCTGCTGCTCCTTTGCTCCAGCCCAAGAGGAATCACTGCCCTTCAGTTCTGAAGGTGGCTTGAGCTGTGGGAGAAACCTGCTTGAACTCTGAAGCAAACCAGTCTGGAGTGTGGATTCTTGAAGCTGTATTGCAAAAACCCCAAATCATCTCTTCCATCTTAGTGATTTGCAGCAGAGCTCAGTTCATAATTTAACTCATCTAATGGAGCAGAAAATCTTGGATGCTCATGAGGCTGAAACCTGCATCTGTTTTTTTCTTAAATCCTTCTGTGTTGTGCCTGTGCTCAGGGGAACATCTTGTTTGTGGGAACAACAACCCAAACTCAGTGTTCCCTTGTTGGGTGCTGCACAGTCGTTTGGGAGTTGTAAGTTGGAGGATGGGTTTGGCTGGGGTCCTTTCTTCCTTCATGCTCATGGAGAGTGTGCTGAAGGAAATCTGTCTGCATCTGTGTGGTCATCCTCATGGCAAGAAGGGGCTTATGAATTGAGTTGTCCTACTCTGGGGTAAAATCCTTTAAGTGGGCTTCTGAAGAGTTAGAGATTCAAGGATCTCAGACTTAACTCTTCAGCTTTTCATGCCCTGTGACTCCAAATTCCTTGTAAATCTGACTTCTTTAGGTCTATTAAAAGCAATGAGAAGTCCTCTGAAATACAGCTGATAATACTGCTCCCCTGACAGTGTCAGTTCAGGCAAGTGTAATGAGAGTTCAACTCTCAGGTTCAAACTCTTCTCAAGTTTGCTACAAGCTCCTTAGTTGTAAGTCCTGTGGCAACCAACCCTGTTTTGGCCAATCTAGCTGTCCTGAGGTACCTTGTAACTGTCTTCCTTTGTAACAAGGCTTGTTTCTGCAGCTTGCTTTTATTTCCTATGTCTTAAAAGAAGTTTCAATGAACAAATGAAACTTAAGAACCTCTAACTTCTTATTCAAATGAAGCAGAGACCACAAACTTTGTAGTTGCCTCTTTTCAAGTCCAAGTTAGACTTCAAAGGTCTCACCTTTAGAAGGCTCACGAAGACTCACTCTTGCTGTTGCTTTTTGGCAGGACTGCAGTAGCAGGTTAACAACAGTGGTTTGCACTAGGAGAGAGAGGGATTGAGGCAACACAGGCTTTAAGTAATTCCTTGGGTGGAAATAAAGGATTCCAAAATACATGCTCTGTGTGCATCCACCAGGCAGTGAGGTTCTTCCCCACCCTGCAGAATGCTTGCTCCATGCTTGCAGTCCCATTTTGCTAGCCACGGGCTACCTCAGTTGGCTTAGCATCAGTGCCAGGTTAGATGGTTTGGAGGCCCTTAAGTTCTCTGAATGATCATCCTGTAGCTGAGGTCAGGCCTGCAGCCACCTCAACATGTGATACTGCTTCCCAGCTGTCCTGTGTTTGGAAAGGTTTTGACAGGTTTTTCACTCTGGAAGAGCTCTGTGCAGTGTTGGCAGAGCTCAGGCTTCAGTTTTACTGGTGATAGATGCAACACCAGTGCTGGTAAATCATAGCTAGGCTGTGCTCTGCCTCTGAGGGAAGAGTCTCTGCTGAAATGGATGTTATTCAGTGGTTAAGATCCCAAACTGGTGTCAGGCTTCAGAGTGATGCAGAGTCCTTTGTTCTGCTCCAGGTTTACTGGATCCAGTGCTGGTCCTCAGTGTTTTTATAATTTCTGGATGGTAGGAGTTGCTCTGCATGCCAGAGTGCCTCACTCCTCAAGTTCTGTGAATGAGTGTGGGGTTTTGGAACCACTTGTCCTGTTCTTTCTGCTCTTTGCAGAAAACTGATTGCTTTGACATTAAAGAATCAAGGTGATTGAAGACAGGGCTTGGGGTAACTTGTTACCTGCTGTGACCATAGCTCAGGGCTTTGGCTCTCAGCGTGGGGGACTTGAGGGTCTCAGTATCCTCCTGGCTGGGGATGCTGCAGGGCCAGGTTCAGATGTGAAACAGCTATGTGTGAGGTGACTGGTGGATCTTCCAGCAGCCTTCTGGGCTACTTTCCATTTGCAGAGACTTGACGGGATGGAGCAGGACTTGCAGGTGTCTAGTTGGGTCATCTACAAGTGTGCTCGTTTGGACTCTGTGCAGGACAGGCTGAGGGAGTTGGGGTTATTCAGTCTGGAGAAGAGGAGGCTCTGAGGGGACCTTCTTGTGGCCTTCCAGTATCTGAAGGGGCCTACAAGAAAGCTGGGACTTTTTGGATGTCAGTCAGTGGCAGGACTAGGGGGAATGGATGCAGTCTAGAGGAGGGGAGATTTAGGCTGGATATTGGGAGGAAGTTCTTCACTGTTAGGGTGGGGAGACACTGGAACAGATTGCCCAGAGAGGCTGTGGAAGCTCCATCCCTGGAAGCTTTTAAGGCCAGGCTGGATGGGGCTCTGGGCAGCCTGATCTAGTGGGAGGTGTCCCTGCCAGGCAGGGGGGTTGGAACTAGATGATCTTTAAGGTCCACTCCAACTCTGGCGATTCTATGATCTTTGTAATCCTGCTTTTGTGGGACTGAGCTAATACTCCTATGAGGGTTTCTTCTCCCAAAATAGGTTCTGTGAGGTCTCTGAAGGCCTGCAGGGCTGAGGCAGAGAGTGTAGCTATTCCCCAGGGGTGTCTGGAAATCAAACTCTTAACTGTTTTGGTTTTGCTGTGGGTGGATTCTGTCGAACACTTGCAGCGCTCCTGGATGTGGAACCTCAGCTGAGCACTGTGGTCCTGTGGGCTCGTGGCCGATACTGATCCAGAGATCCAACACAGCTGAAGAAGCTGACTTATTGGCTTGGAAAAGTCAGGAAACATTTGAGAGAGCTGTTCCCTGGGACACCTTTTGGTAAATTGGGGCTGGTCTTCACCAACTGCTAAAGTTTACAAAAGCTGGGAGCAGTCCCTGTGCTCCTGTGGATCCACTCTAACACAGTGTGTTGAAACTGGAGCGTGAGGCACGTCAGAGTAGGAGATGTGCTTGCTAAGGAGGTGTTCTAAAATACACTTGTGCTCCAGCCCCATCTGTTCAATCTTCAGCTCCTCTTACCAGCACTGCTATTGAACATAGTAATAGTTTACACCACTGGAGCAGAGCAGCCTTTGGAACAGCCTCAGTCTCCTGGTTGTGTGGTGTTCAACTATGCCTTTGATGAATTGTGATCAAGCTCCTCCTTAATAGCTTTGAGATCATTTGCAATTAAATGGAGTCAAGTCTTCCAAGGGATTTACCCTTGGACCAGTGCTCAGGACCAGTATCTGAGCTTCCCATAACTAACAGACTTGCCTGAGGCACAGGTGGCTAAATTTAGTCTTCTAGCAAGCTTGGCATGACCTTGTGTTCCAAGGACTTTTTCTACTTGTGTCTATCCAAACCTAAAGGCTGCTTTCCTGTGGTGGCTGGAGCTCTGAGGTTCAGTGATGCCTAACAGCTTTTTGTGTTGGACCATTGGCTGAGGCTTCCAGCACTGCTCTTTGCAGTGAGTAACCCTGTCTGAATGCAGTTCAGAAGGTCTGCAGGTCATCTGCTGGCCCAAAGATGACAGGCATTGGGTGTGTAGAGCAGGTTACTTGGTAATGAACATTTCTAATTGAGAGCTAAGCTGAAGCTGAATCAAAGTGGCTTTGTGCAGGTGCAGTTTCCTAACTGTGCCAATGGTAGTGTTTGCCTCTGAGGTAACATGGCCTGTGCAGAACAGCATTTCACTCCAGCTTCTGGGAGAAGGTCTCAGTGTGTGAGACAGTGCACAGAGTGGGACAGCTCTGGTATCTGCTTTGCTGCATGGCTTTGCCTCTGTGTTCAATTTGAGCAGCTTCTCGCTATGACTGCTTCTAGTTAAACACATCCTTCACCATCCCAGTGTAACGAAGAAGGTGCTTTCAGTGTGTAATCAGGCTCTGGGAGCTCTTCTGCCACCCTCTCAAAGCACTGAACTTCTCTGAAGTTGGTAGCATGCTGGCAGTGGAATGGGGAAGGTCAAACAGGATTTTCAGGTGTCTGCTGTGCCTGCTTGTTTTTGGGAGTGCAGTGAGTGAGGTGGTTTGGTTGGTTGTGAAAAGCTCCTTTGGAGGTGAGTGGGCAAAGCCTCAGTGTTTGGCAGGGCTTGGGACAGTCAAGGTTTCTCTCCCTGCCTTTGGCTGAGTTATTATTGGCACGCTGTTCTCTTGCCTGCTACAGGTAGTACATGTTGCTGTTTAAGTTTCTTTGGAGGGCTGAAATCTTAACCTGATTAAGGACTAGGGTTGTTGAGTAATCTGAGTGAGTTTCACTAGCTGAGAGTATGACTGCATCTGTTGCCTTGTGCATTTCTCATCCTTGTCTCCGTCAGAGGTGGAGAACCTACAGAGAAGAGCAGTTGAGTTGAAGGCAGAGAAGCAGCAGCTCTCCTGGGGAGGCCAACATGTCTGAGAGTTAGAAGGATTTCCTAAAGCAGGCAGCCAACTTCTGGATCTTGTTGTTCTAGGAGTTTATGGAAGCTGATGGTTTAGATGCTTTCAAAAGGTTGTTGGACACACCTGGTGTCAGCAGGTCCATAAATGAGTGCTGTTAGAACTGGGCAGTCGTGTCCATCCTAACATCTGTAATCTGATGGTTGTGGATTCTGGAGAACTGCAGAAGCTTTCTGTTCCCTGGAGCACCTGCAGTCATCATGGCCAGAGTAGCAGGAGAACAGGAGTGAGCCCAACTGAAAGCTACAGAGATGATGAGGAGCTGGAGCATCTCCCTGATGAGGAGAGGCTGGGGGAGCTGGGCTTGGTCAGCCTGGAGAAGAGGAGGCTGGGAGGGGACCTTAGCAATGGATAGAAGTATCTGAAGGGAGGGTGTCAAGAGGATGGGGCCAGGCTCTTCTCCATGATGCCAAAAGATAAGATGGGAGGCAAAGAGCACAAACTGGAACCCAGGAAGTTCCATCTAAACATGAGGAAGAATTTGCTTGCTGTGAGGGTGGCAGAGCTCTGGCCCAGGCTGCCCAGAGAGGTTGTGGAGTCTCCTTCTCTGGAGAGATTCAGAAACATCTGGACACAGTTCTGAGTAGTTTGTTTTGGGGAACAACGCTAGAGCAAGGAGTTTGGATTAGATGACCTCTGGCAGTCCCTTCCAACCTGAACCCTTCTCTGATTCTTGTGAAATAAAAAAAAAAGCAGTTAGAAATAAGAGATGAAGAAAGTAATTGAACATGAACTTCCTGGTGCCTATAAAAGGAGAAAAAATCTTGAAATTCCATCTTCCATGCAGCAAGTTGGGAGCAGGTGATCATAATGCTTCTCTTGAGCTTTCCTGGTGTGGGTCAGGGCCAGCAGGCAGACAGTGATTGGCAGGGGCAGGGAGAGCAATGAGCAAAGCAGGCACCTGCTGACCTCCTACTGTGTTGTCCTCATTCTGTGAGGTAGATGTAGGGATGGTCACAGCCCTTCCCCGGGGCTGTTTTGCCTGTGGTGGAGTCGTGGCTGACCAGCTGTGGATTGCAGTCTGCAGGTTCTGAGCTTGCTGAGCTCCACCTGCTAAAGATCTAATGTTAATCAGAAATTGGGCTGTGAAACCAGTAGTGTCCTTAGCCCCACTGTGGAGCTGCTGAGGTAGTTTTGTATCTAAACATGAAACTTGGTGTTCTGCTAGCTTGCCTGGTATTGAAACATCCTGGTGTGGGGTGTTCAAAGCTGTGGTGGTAACTGCTGAGCCCAGGAGGAGAGCTTTTGGTTCTACCTTTTCCATCTCCTCCTGCTGGTGCTCGTCAAACCTGTTCCTCAACTGCCCTGACTCTCTAAGCTGGCACAAAGCTCTCCAGGTATGGTTGGGTTGTTTTTCTCTTGCTGTAATGAGTTAGGCTTGTTCCCCAACGGGTCTGATAAGCACAGGCAAGGGAGAAACTGGCAGGAGATCCTGCTGAGGATTGCTGCAGCTCTTTGGTGGCTCCAGATCATCTTGGGGTTTCCTTCAAAGACCCTGGTGCAAGTTCTAGGCTTCAGGCATCTTCCCAGCTTCTGGGGCATGTGTGTGTTCTTGGTCTCTCCTAAATGGGGCTCATGCTCAGAGGAGGACAACCAGGAGGGATAACCAGAAGCTGTGAAGAACTTAAAGGCCACAGAACCTCCCAAGGAGCAGCAGAGCTTAATGGATGGAGACTAGTGGGCTTTTCTTGGAAAGTGTCACCTCCTATCTTTAGAGGGCCAGTGGTGTCACCTGAGCATGTGGCAAGCTTTCTGAACCTGTCAGGTAGGGGAAAAGGATCTCAGATGCTGGCATTTGGGTTACTGGGTTGTGCTGAGGCTTGAGGAGGAGGAGCAGCTGGGCAGGCTGATCTAAAGAGCTTTCAGTTCAGAGTCTGTTAATGAGTCAGGAAACCAGGGAGGGAATGTGGAGCAAATCATCTGTGCTGCAAAGGCTGGGAGAGGTGAGTGCTCTGGCAGAGCTTGGTTACCCTTCCCTTCAAAAGGGGACGAAGAGCTGAAGCTGCTGATCTTCAGATGGGAGTCACAGGGCTCTTGCAAGAAAACTCCTTGGCCTAGATGGGATTTTTTCTTGTGTTCAAAGTGTTACTGCATGGTGGTTCAAGTTAGGAGTGACACCTGGGAGTGTCAAAGGAGACAAATGCCGTTTGGGATGACTTCTGTTAGACTTGATACAGGAGGGGTTTACTCTCTTCACAGAGGAACTGGGAGTGGAAACATTTGTTGTGCAGATTCCAGAAGAATGTTAGCTGTGTGACTAATGTAAGGCTTGAAGGGATCCTGGGAACAGAAGGAAAATAAAAACAGATCAAAAATAGGAGCAGAGTTCATCATGCTAACAGTAACAGGCAGCATGGGATCCAGATCTGTGCATCTGGAGGAAGGTGTAGGGTGAGCAAATGCTGTGTGGAGACACTTCAGACAGGTGGTGATCAGAGCAGTCCTTAAAGCCTCTTCAGAGCTCCAACTCCCTCTTGGAAAGATTTATCATGACTTGCTGTTTAATCAAGCTGGATGCTCCACTTCACTTCTCCTCTCTGAACTCCTGCCCCAGACTGTTACTCAGTGCTGGGTTGTTGGGTACTCTCTGCTCTTGTTCCAAGGGAAGCCAGGAGAGAAGCTCTTTCTTTGCAGTACAGCAGTGAGAAGCAGATGGTTCACATTAAGATGTGGACTTGTTTTTCCCAGAGCCACAGGTTTATCTTTCTTCTAGGCTACTGTTTCTTGCACAGGATCTGCAGCTGCTTGGGGTGCGGGAAGGTTAAATCATCTGAAAGTGAAAAGTAAAATAACTCCTTGGGTGGGCTTTCCCAGTTTGAGTTGCAAGCTTTGGAGGCTCTGCTGAACAGGTCAGGGTTTGAGGAGCAGAGGCCAGCAGCCAAAAGAGAAACTAGAGTTGTCTGTGAGCCTCCTCAGTGGGGCTGTAATATCTCTGTGCTCTCAAGCTGAGGTTTGTCACATATGGTTGCTTGGAGCTGGGAACATGAAGTCTGGCTCCATGTTGGGAATATCCATGTATGGGCAGTGAAAAACTTTTAGGTAAAGAAATTTAGCTTGGAGTAAATAGGACTCTTGTGCTGCTGGATGAGTCAAAAGACTGAGTTTCATTTCAAGATGCTTGTGAGGGAGCTGGGGTTGGTTAGTCTGGAGAAGAGGATGCTCAGGGGAGACCTTCTCACTCTCTGCAGCTCCCTGAGAGGAGGTTGGAGCCAGGTGGGGCTTGGTCTCTTCTCCCAGGCAACAAGCAACAGGATGAAAGGAAACAAGCTCAAGTTGCACCAGGGGAGGTTCAGGTTGGATATTAGGAAAAATTTCTTCTCTGCAAGAGTGGTTAAGCATTGGCCCAGGCTGCCCAGGGCAGTGGTGGAGTCACCATCCCTGGAAGTGCTCCAAAATGTGTAGATGTGTGGTGCTGAGGGACATGGTTTGGTGGTGAGTTGGCACTGTTGGGTTCATGGTTGGCCTCTGATCTTAAAGGCCTTTTCCAACCTAAATGGTTCTGTGATCTGGACTTTGCCCACATGCTTTCTGTAGCTGTTCTCTGCTTGTCTTATTTGAGGCACTCTTCTGTTCCCTTTCCCCACCAAGACCATTGGCATGAGTTTGGAAGCTTTCAGTATTTTGCTGTTAAAGTGTTAAGTTTCCTGTTCTGCATTAGAAGTGGATGTGGGTTTCAGCAGCTTGCTGGGAGCACCAACCCTTCCCATGTGCTGGGAGCACACTTAGGCATGCTGCTGGAGAACTTAAAGCATTTTGTTTGCTGTTGTCCTTTTGTTAAAAGCAAATTTGAGATCTGGACTTGTTTGCAGCCTTCTCTTGCTCCATTTGAAGTGTGTAGGCTACTCATGAGTTAAGGGGCTTGAGAGAGACCTGTCAGGTGGTTTTTGCAAGCAGCAGTATGTTTATTTATTTATTTAACTGGGGTGTCAGGCAATAAATCCTGCTCTGAGCAGTGCCCAAAGAAAGTGTTGGAATAAAAGCTGGCTCTCTGGCTGAGCACAAGGAATGAAGATGTCAGCTTTGGGCTGTGTTCAGGGAGGAATTTCCAAATTACTGAGGCCACTCAGGAGCTTTGCTTGAAGTGCAGCTGTTAAGGCTTTCAGCTTTCTGGCCAGCTCTTTTCCAGGTGTTAAATGTCTTGTTTCTGATAAAAAGACAGCAAAATCCACCCAAGAAGGTAGGACCTTTCCCTATTTGACACTGCTGCTTTGCATTGTTAGGGGTCAGCCAGCCTTCATGTGTAGTTTGGGTCCTTTCTGCCTCACTGCTGCTCTGCTGTCCACCAGACACAGGTTTTAATCTCTTGCCCTTTCGCTTCTGACAAGGAGCTGTTATTTCTGTGGAGCTAACATTAAAGGCTCAGCAGTGGGGTGGATCAGGTCAACAAAATCACTGCTGTTGGATGTGGGAGGACAGTCCACTTCTGCTGTGAGATTTGGGGAGGATCAGATGGAGCTAACAGGAGATGGCTTCAGAAGAAGCAGGAGGATGTTGGTTTTCAGGCAGTGCATAGTAGACTAGTTGAACTAGCCAAGGTCTCTTGTAGCTACAAAAAGCTTGGGTGAGTTTGGAGAGGAACTGGACATGGTGCACCAAATGTTCCTCAACACCCAGAAGCCCAAAGTGACTTGGGAAAGCCCAGAAGTCAAACTCCCAGGAGGTGGGCAAGTGCATGGAGAAGTTGTTGGCTTACCCTCTTCTTTCCCTTTCTTAGCCATCTACTTAGGGCTGCTCTTTCAAGCTGGAGGTTAACCTCCCTGAGCCATCTTCTGCAGCTCACCCCTCTGGCTCTGGGAGGACATGGCTTTTTAGGTGTTTGCTGCTGTCCTCTGAGCTGTAGCTGTTAATGGTTTCTGTAACTGTTAAGCATCCAGAGCAGTGTATGGCTGGAGCAGGTGAAGGTGATGTGATCTAGCTGCTCTGGTCTGATTGGACTTGGCAATGGAGACTCACTTCTCCCTCTTGCTTTAGTGCGATGTGAAGCTTAAGTTCTCTGGACTTCCTGGGTTGTCCTGCTGATCTCATATTTATGACTCCCAGAGAGCTGTTCCTTGTGTGTTGGCAGAACAAGAGAGG
This sequence comes from Galbula dea, assembly GCA_013399015.1. NCBI lineage: Eukaryota > Metazoa > Chordata > Aves > Piciformes > Galbulidae > Galbula > Galbula dea. Next base: position 132,477 of record VWZX01004127.1, on the reverse strand, counting down.
GATGGTTCCTGCTATAAACTCATCTACTTGATGCTTTTGCATTAGTCAGATTTTAATTTGGCAGTTTGCTTGTTGGAGGTGAGGCTTTAAAACACAGATGCTCTGGCTAGGTCTCCCCCAGCCCCTGAAGGTACTACCTGAGCAGTCTCAAAACATTAACACCTCTTGAAATGGTGAAACTATCTTAACATTTTAGGGCTTGTTTTCCCTGTTTTAAGTGTTTCAGGTTCTCATTTAATAGCTCTGGGGAAGGATCTGTATGAAAGGAGGACAAAACGCTGAGCTGTGAAATGAAACAGTTGAATATGGTGTTTGCCCTGAGATTGTTTGCATCCTTCTGTCCTTCAGGAGAATGATGGAGAGGGAACACAAAGCTTTTTTCTGGACAAGGCTTTTCACAGATCACAGAAAGTCAGGGGTTGGAAGGGACCTCTGGAGATCACCTAGTCCAACCCTCCTGCCAGAGCAGGGTCACCTACATCAGCTTGCACAAAAGACAGACAACACTGAATTTCTGTACTAGTTGGTCAAATAAGATTTTTATTATTCTGGTTAATATCTAATGACTTTTTAAAGTCTTCTCATCCTTTGTTATTATGTGTTTGACTTGGAACAGAAATATCTTGATGATTTTCTGCTGGAACTGTCTGGCAGTGTCTCCTGAAGAGACTTTCCTGGGCACCAGAAATGGTCTCCATAAACCTTATTTTTTTCCCATATGGGTGCAGAATGCTTTGGTTGAAAATCTGCTCCCCCTGAACATAGGTTGGTCCAGGGCTGATGGGTTGCTTTTCAGATCACACAGATAAGGCTCTTGTTTCTGGAGAGCTACACATTCTGTGCACTGCTAAGCAAAGTTCTTGTTGAAGCTCCCTGTGAGTGCTGGAGCATTGTGTTTGCTCTTGAGGTGGTGTTCTGTCATCTGATGGAACAGTTAGGAGCTGTCTTGCCATGCTGGACAGCAGTGAAGGTTCTGGAGTAGGGCAGTGTCCATTAGGTTGGAACTTTAGTCTTTCCCGTGCCTTACTTGGGTAAGAGTAGAAATGCCTAAAGAAGACAAAGGTTTGCAAGGGTCACCAGAGTTTTGTGCTGCTCACACATAGTGAGCTGGAGTACAGAAGAGCCCAAAGCTTTGTGTACCAGCTGATAAGGGGTGGGTTTGTAGAGTCATCTTCCCTGCTGCTGCAGAAGCCATGTCCTCCTCTAGGAGCTGAAAAGAGTTGGTGGTGTTTCCTGAACCTTCTGCCTTGGAAATCATGTCTGTGTTGAGATTGGCACAGATTTCACCCATCCCCAGGGGGGAGATGAGACCTGGTTGTGTTCTCAAGGTAGAAAACATCTCTTCACAAGCTGTGTTCAGGGATGTTAGTTTTGACTCTGAAACTGAGACGAGCTTCTCCTCTGCTCCTTGCTTGGGGAAGTGCTGGGGAGGAATGTCTAGCAAGGCTTAAAGATTCTGTTCCCTCTCCCTGACAGCTGGGAGAGGTTTTGGGGTCTGTGAGGCTTCTTCAGCCAACTTGGTGTTTATCTGAACAGTATCACCTTAGAGGGCTGCTTGTTGACTGTGCTGAGAAGAGGTGGCTGAGGGCTGTGCAGAGGAGCTTGTCCTGAATACAGGTGTGTAGGACCTGTGGCCAACTCCACACCCCCAACTCCACACCCCCAAATGCTTTGTGTCCTCCTGGTTTTAGCCCTCTGTAAAATAACTTAACTCTTCCTCCTGAAGTGAGTTGCCTGGCAGGAAGCAGAGCATCCTCATTGAAGGCTTCTGCATGGTCATGTGAAGCCAAGGTCTGTTGAGTTCAAGCTGAGCTGTGTCTCTCCGAGCCTAAGGCCTAGCTAGTGCCATCAAGGTGATGTCACAGGAAATGGGCTTGGGTGTCAGGAGGTGCTAATTAAACACACAAAAAAGTTTAATTACCTGTCAGAAGGTAGAAAGCTGTTTGTGGTTTCAGACTGCCTCTTTCATTGTCATTCTTTCTGTAGCAGCTCTTCGAGCGACCTTATCCTTCCCTTCAGGAAGGGTCACAGTCCCCTGGGTTCTGTATAATGTCAGGCTTCGGACAGTGAGGCCTTTTGGCAGAGGCAAGACTGGAGCTCTTACCATGATAAACTAGTGCTCCAACTAGGTTGTCCACATGTTCTTGCTTGTTAACCATTGCTTTTTGCTGCTGCCAGAGGTGGATTTCTGTTTCCTATTATGCTTGCAGCTAAGCAAGGTTCCTGGCTTCTCAGCAGGTTTAACGTGCGCTGCAGACATCAGCTCAGTCCTCTCTTACTTTAGGCTCCTCTGCACTTTGTTTGAGCCATCTTGCTACTGGATGAGCCCAGCACCTTCCTTGTATGGCTGGGGTAGAGGTGAAAACTGAGCTCTGCTTTTTGAACCTTGGGTGCTCTCAGGATGCTGGAGTCCCACCTGTGTGAACATGGGAGGAGCAGTGTTTGCTGTGCTGCAGCTCAGAAGATCTAGTAGTGAACCTCTCCTGTGAGGTGGGATGGGTTTTTGTCCCTTAGCCTTGCCAGTGGAAAGTGGCAGGGACCAGCCAGCAGGAGGATTTCCTCCTGTTACACTTTGACTCCTCCATAAGGTGCCTGCTGTCTTGTTTCAAGCAGAACATGAGTCATCTCTAACCCTTGGTTTGAACCTGAACCTTAGGATAGCAGAGATGATTTATTGCCTTGTATTCCTAAAGTAACTTACTCTACCATCCAGTGAGGTGTAAACAGAGCCTTACACTTATCTTCCTTGTGTGGAGAAGCCACCTCTTCCTAGAGGCTGGTACTTAGGTGAGGAAACTGAGGCAGTTGAACCCAACTTGGAATTTTTATGCACAACTTTTGGTTTTCCTTCTAAGTTTAACTGGGGTGTGTTCAAAGTGGCCAAAGAGCAACCTTCAGGGGTTAAAGGGTGTCCAGTGTTCAACTCTGTGGGCTCTCCTGTTAATGGGGTGCTCCTACTCTCTGCCCATGAGTGCTCTTAGGGTGGCATGTCAAGCACCAAAGGAAAGCTGCAGTCCTCCTTTCCATGAGAATGGAGGTGCTTGCCTTTTCCCTTTCTTGCAGGGCTTCCTTTGATACAAGTCTGGCTGGTTTTTCCTCACTGCAGCCTTTGCCCTGGTCAAATAACATGGAAGAACTTCAGCATCAGGTGGCACAAAAGCCTTCAGTGCTTTGCCATCAAGTTGATGTTGTTTGAGATATTCAACTTCCTAATGCCTTGTTATTTGCAAGGAACGGCTGTCACTCAGCACTTGGATGCTGAAGCTGTGGAGCAGTGGTGTGGGTCCCTCACCCCAGTGGTTGGCTTCATTCAGGAGGTGATGCTGGATAATTATAGACAAGGATTAATTAATGGCAGTTGGGAGCTTAGGGAGACTTTTGAAGTCTCCTACGAGGCCATTGAGCAATCCTAGCTTCTTGAGGAGAGAAGTCATGGATATTGGGAAGAGCTTGTGTGTGACTTGGACTGGGCTGGCAACAAGCTTAGGGAAGTGTGGGGCAGAGGTAGACCCAGTTCCTGCATGTTTTAGTCAAAGCAGCATCTCTTGGCAGTGAGCTGATGGCCACTTCAGTCTGTCTTGCACTTGCTGTTGGAGAAAACCAGAATGGTCCCTGCTACAGGCTTTCCTTCTGCTGTGGCCAGGGTAAAGTGTGACCTCTTGCACTGACCAGATGACCTTTAAAGGACTCTTCCAACCCAAAGTGTTCTGTCATTCTGAGAGAAGAACAAGTGGACCTTTAAACTTCTACCCTTGCTGTGATAATTAGGGAAATAAGGATCAAAGGGGTAGCTTAGGTGTAGGCTTGGAGTGTCCCTTGGGCTCAGGGGAGCCTGGGAGCTTATAGCCTGTGCCAGAGCATCATGTGTGAAGGGAATCTAAGGTGATGTTTCAGCATGTCAGAAGATCTTGCTGTCTAGATGACAGTCAGAGCTGCTCGGAACTTCAGGCTGCTCTTCAGAGTGACAGTTGTTAAAGTAATCCATGTGTTTTCTTCCGAAGGATGTTAAATGCCTGGGTTTTGAGTGCAGAACAGGAGAGTGTGTCTGTGGTCACCATGGGCAGAGTTTCCCAGGTGGGCTTTCATTTTGATGTGACCTCCACATCCCTGATAGAGCTCTCTCCTGCTGGGAGATTTTGGGGTATTTGGTCCCTGCTCTGCCCTGTGGGCTCTCTGCTCTGGAGGGTGCTACTGAAGCTGAAAAAAGCACAACCAAAAAAACCCTGGTGCTTCCTTCTGACCAAAGTGCCTGGAGCTTCACGGGAGATGGAGTCAGCCCAGGGATGCTGTGTCATGGGAGTTCAGGTTTTGGGAACCTGTTTCCCAAGGTGGGGAAAGAGAGTTTACCTAAACCCCAAATTACTGCAGAGCCAGAAATAATCTGGATTGTAAGAAAATGCTGTCACCTTCTGAACTAAACCCCATGTTCTTGCGCAGAAAGCTATGAGCTTGCACTAATGTCAGGTAAGAAGGAACACTGGATTTCGCTACAGGAAGTGGTGTTTGGCTCTGGTTCACCCACAGTGTATTTGGAAGCTGATTTATTAAGCTGAAAACTGCAAACAGTGCTTTTTTTCTAGCAGAGTAAAGCAAGATTGGAAGTTGCTTGTATGAACTGTTGCACTAAGGCTTTCTAAAGATGCCCTTTCTTCTCTTCCAGGTTCACTAAAGCAATGACTGCCTGGCTGCTCTGCTGCTCCTGTGCCCCAGCACTTGCTGCCCTCTGATTTCAGATAACAAACAGAAGAAGGGAGTGACAGAAGTTGTGGTGAGTATCATGTGCCTTTGATATTCCAGAGCATCACAGAATCCCAGCATAGGGGTGCTTGGAAGGGACCTCTGGGGATCATCCAGTCCAACCCCCCTGATCAAGCAGGGTCACCCACAGCACCTTGCCCAGGATCACCTCCAGCTGGGGTTGGAATCTCTCCCCACAAGGAAACTCCACAACCTCTCTGGGCAGCCTGGGCCAGGGCTCCAACACCCTCACACCAAACAAGTTTCTCCTCCTGGTCACGTGGAACCTCCTGGGTTCCAGTTTGTGCCCAGTGCCCCTTGGGCTGTCCCTGGGCACCACTGAGCAGAGTCTGGCCCCAGCCTCTTGCCCCCTGCCTTTAGCTCTTGCTGAGCATTGAGCAGCTCCCCTCTGGGGCTGCTCTTCTCCAGCCTAAGCAGCCCCAGGGCTCTCAGCCTTTCCTCCTGCCAGAGCTGCTCCAGTGCCCTCAGCATCTTGGTAACCTCTGCTGGACTCTCTCCAGTAGTTCCCTGTCAATGTTTCCTGTGTCTTAGCATGCAGCTCAAATTTTCTTTCCTGAAAAAAAACCCAAAAGCACTCTAGAGAAGGGAAGACACTGTAAAATCCAGCAACTTCTAACCAGGATATCTGAAGTATCTGCCAAGGCAGTGGAAGGAAGTTGTTGAGTTCTTCTGCTTCATTTCCATTTTAATTCTTTTTCCTCTCAGTTTTGTCAGCATTTTCCACCTGAAGTAACTTCTCTGGGAACCTGATTCCCTGATCTACTCTCTGGCTTTATTTTTAGAAACAGATGCTTGTCAGTGACAAATCTCTCCAGCAGGGAAATTGGGTAGGATTAGCATCAGGGAGGAGTCCAAAGCCTTCAGTGGTGAACTGAAGCCTCCAGGGAAGTGCTTTCACTTTGGAAGAGAGTTGATGTGCTTGGTAAACAAGGGTTTGTTCCAGGTGGCAAGTGAAATCTGGGCTAGGTTGCCTGTTCTGTTACAGCTGACCTGTGAAACCAGCAGAAAACTCAAACCTGAAGGTGCTGGGACAATTTTCCTCTTCAGGATAGAGAAATCAAAGGGATTAACATTTGTGAGAGTGTTTGACTCCAAAGTGGATAGATGACATCCTCAGTTCATGAGACAGGCAAATAGTGATGGAGGTAAACAAAAAGCAAGTGTTTGGGTTGGAGAGAAGTGATGACCTTGAGAGCAGTGCGAGTGTCTGCTTGGCAGGAAGGTTTTTGGGTGTGAGTAGTGAGTACTGCAGGAGAGGAAATGGCACTAGATTTCCCTTTCTGGATTTCTGAAAACACATCTCTCTAGTGACAAACTGTTTCTGTCCAAACCTAGGCTGGTGCAGGCTAAGGAACAGTGCTGCAGTAGTTGGGGCATTTTGTTTGAAACCATGATTGTGTATCATCCTTTGGGAATACTGTTTCTACCTTTGGACAGAATGATGTGACAAAGCAACCTCTTTCTAAGTTGTCATTTCCCCTTTGCCTGCAGAAAGCTTCATGAGCTCTTGCCTCTTGGTAATGTCAGATGGATGGGCAGCACTTTCATGCTTTCAGTAGTTTCCAGCCTAGAAGAGAAATCTGCTTTCCCTTTTCCTCAATAGGATGTCTCCATTTATTTTGCAGCTTCATCTGCTGAAGCTGATTTCTCTTTTTTGGTGCTAGTAGTAGGAGTGCCATTAATTGTTTGAGAAGTCTTTAGTTTGAGCAGTTCAGAGTGGTGCAGTACAGTGCTTTTAATATCTCCTGGAGTCCAACAGAGACTGGAGTCATCTGACTGCTTCATTTCAGATTGTTTTGTCTCCAAGATAAGCCCCTGCAGTCTAAAGCTTTGTTGGTGTGATGTTGTGGAGGGGTTTCTTCTGGGACTGAAGTCACTGCCTTGTTTTTTCTTGATGGTGTCTGGGATCTTGGGAACTCTCTTATCAGATCACCTATTTCCCCAGTGCTTTTTCACTTGGGCAAAGATTTTGCCCAGCTCATGCTGTCTAACTCGTTTTCCCTCTCATTTTCTGTTCAACCACTCACAGCCCAGGATGTGGATTGATTTCTCAGACTCCTGGCAGTGTGGATGCTAAATGATACAAGGTGGGGAGCCACCTTGTCTTGTCTTTAATACAGTAGAAGTTGCTAATGCATTACTGAAATCCTTTATCAGCTCTGAGACACTGTAAAGTGCTGGTGTCTCAGCCACAGATCTTGCTCCCAAACTGCCTCCACTTGTATCCTGTTCCTGCCTGCTTTTATCTTTCCATTTAAAGTTAATATTAAGAAGCTCTGGTTTTCCCATTCCATGACTTCTACTTGCCCATACTCCTCTCTAAGCTAGCACCCTGACTCATGTCATCACTTGTTCAAGGAGCATTTGTGTCTTCACCTGCATGTTCCCTGCCTCAGGATCCTCAGGCAGAATTGTGCTGGCCTGACTTCTTCCCAGCTCCAGTGAAACCAGTGCCAGGTGCTTCCTGTGTTTGTGCTCCACAAACAGGCATTGTCCACATGAGTGAGGAGTTAGCTCTTGACTCTGCTGCATTGTCCTCTGGTGTGCTTGCTGAAGCACCTCCAGCTTGAGGAGCCTGCCTTTCAGAGCAGTTTTGTTTCTGGTTGGCACAGTGAGGAATGGCTGAGGTCACTTGCTCTGTTCAGCCTGGGTAAGAGCAGACTGAGGAGAGACCTCATTGCAGTTTAGAACTCCCTCACCAGAGGTGAAGGAAGGGCAGGAGCTGATCTCCTCTCTGGTGACCAGCAACAGGACCCAGGGGAATGGCATGAAGCTGTGCCAGGGAAGGTTCAGGTTAGATGTTAGGGGAAGATTCTTCACCCAGAGAGTGGGGGAGCACTGGAACAGGCTCCCCAGGGATGCAGCCATGGCACCAACTCTCATGGAACTTGAGAAGCATTTAGACACGTGGTGGGACTTTGGTGTTGTCCTGTGCAGAGGCAGGAGCTGGACTTGATGATCCTGGTGGGTCCCTTCCAGCTCAGGAGATTTTGTGATCTGGGAAGTCCCATTCCTGGCTGGAGCCATTGCTCCCATGAGACATCTCTGCAGCAGGCAGTGGCTCAGTAGTAGATCCAGTACATGAACAGCTGAGGCAGACGTGGGCCAGCGGTGGCTTGCACGGGAGAGCACTGTGCCACCTCATCAGCAGCTGGGATTCACTGCAGGGTAGACTGCTCCAGGTGGTGCTGGAGGAAGCTAGCTGGAATCAAAGGCTTGGAGCCTGTGTCAAAAAACAAGGGAGACAGTAGTGAAAGCCATGGGTGCCTCTGCTGTGGTCCTGATGATGTGTGGTAGCTAAAAGATCCTTCTGTGTGCAGAGCTTTCGAGTTGTATTAGTCATCCATCAGGCTCCTGGATTATTTAAGTGCTGAAGCTCTCCTCAAAGAGCAGCAATATCTATTTGTGGAAAGGTACATAATGTGAAGTGCAATTCCTGTATGGTAGAGCTGTGCTGCTCGAGATGTTCTCAGGAATGCTGCCTCCCCTCTCGTGGGGCTTTGTGAGCTGTAGAGCCCCTACCAAAGATCTGTAGTCTTAGAAGGCTTCTAGTTGGTCTTACAGACTTGAGTGGTGGTGCCATTGGAGTTCCTTCTCAGGTCTGTCCCCCAAATCTCACCCCCTGTGTAGGGCAGTGTAGCTTCAGCTGTTGGGTGGTGGTCTCCAAACACTGCTGAACCCTGAGGAAAAGAGGACAGTGACTGAAAAGGTGCTTATGGAGCATTCAGGAGAAATATTCTTCCACTAGGCATGGAGGTCACTAACTCAAGTAGTTAATGACCAAAACTATCTTCTACAGCTCCTCAGCTTGTACTGACTTGATCTAAGCCTGAAGATGCCTAGAGCTGAGCTGGTCCATTTTTAAGCTGTAATTCATCTTTCTCTGCTGCTTGTGGAGGATCTTTAGGACAGCTGCTAGCTGGGGGGTTAATTACAATACAGCATGGTTATGTTCTCCTAAAGTCAGAGCAAACTCAACTCCTCCTGGCCTCTGTGGTGCATACGGGTTTGCTTCATGGTGCTCTAAACCCCAGCATTAACCCTGGGGTTTCCTGTGGTGGTGGAGATTCATAGGCTGGCAGAACACTTGCTCTTGCTTAGGCAGTCTGGCTTTTATGTAACTCCTGGTTTTGTTCACACCCTGCAGATAGTCTGGTTCCTCTAGCAACAGCCACCAGATGTTGAGCTGAACAAGACTTGATTCTTTAAGGGTGACCTGTGAGAAATGTGTGAAGGCGAGCACGAGGGCGGAACAATGCCCTGCCAGCCTGCTTTCCCTCTCCCTGCTCAAGACCCACTGCAAGCCTTGCAGTTGCATTTCAGCAAGCATGGATTTATTTTTTGAGGCCTTTTCTATGGTTTTTAGTGTTTCCATAAATGTCCTGTTGGGAGAGGGGGATGGGATCAAGCTCTCTTAGACAGTTAGCACTGTATGGGCTGGCTCTGTCTGGCAGCTGTGCCACCGTGCTGGTCCTGCTGTGGATCCTGATGGTCAGCCAGGCTTCTAACCTACCTGGAGGTCTTCTGTGATCGACCCTTGTGCTTTGGTGGGCTGACTTTGCTGCATATTTCCATGGGAAGCCAACTCCAGTCTCAGTTTTTCAGCTGGGTGAGTGCCCTAATCTTCACTCGGTGGGCTGAGTAGTTCTGATGGGGACTGCTAAGAGGTCCAAGCAGCTCTTGTCTCTGAAACTTCCTCATTCCAGACCTTCCAGTAGCACTGTCTTCCCAAGACTGCTTTGTGTGGGAGAAAACTGCACAGGGGCTTTTCTGCTGGGGTTGAATGACCTGATACCTGGATTGTTTGGTCTGTTTTTTCCTCTGGGTCTACAGAGACTAGATAGATCAAAGCAGAGCTGTGCCATTTCCCTTCCCCACAAGGATTCCTTGCTCTAGATCCTGTTATGCAACTGTTATGCAACAATCATTGTTGTTGATTTTGGTACATGTTTTGGTGCTGTTTCAGAAGTTCTAGATGTCTTCCCACAAGATTCTGACCTTCCTTGGGTGGGAGGTAACTTGCATCTCCTGGTCTCCTAGTAAGATAGGAGACTGGTCCTTGACATAGTACCTCAGCCTCCTTTCCCTTCTGCTGCTTGCATCAGTTTTGTTTTCAGCGGTTCTCAAAGCTGGTGATACTTAGTCACCCTGCTGAAAGGAGCTCAAGGGCCACCTGCTCCTGGCCACTGTCTGGGTTTTACTGTGCTGCCTGCCTGTTGTCATCCAAACACAACAGGTTGCATTTGTTTCTCCTTTAAGTGCAAGCTAGGTAACTCCTTTTCAGAATGCTGCCAGCTGATTTGGCTTGCTAAATATCTGCCAGTTCTGAAATTGTGTTTCCTCTCCTGATTTCTCCTGGTGGGCTGGGGGAGGGAGGCTTTGCTATGTCCTAGTGTTTGGAAAACATCTGAGGGTGGAAGATGTGGCTGCAGTGTCAGTGAAAGCTGTTGCTGCTGCAGTTAACACTAGTGAAAGCCTTCATGTTTTTGGCATTTTGCTGTTCCACAGGATATGAAAAGAGCTACTGAAAATTCCCAGAGGGGAAGCAGAATCCTTGAGAACATGCATTTATTGTGAGGTGTTAGGAGAATCATGAATGTCCAGTTGTCTGCAAGTTCCTTAGCTGTCCATGTAATGGAACAGCAGTGTGGGACAACCTGCTGCTGCTGAGAAGGATAATACCATCTACCTGGACCTTTCCTTGGACTGTCTCTGAGGCAGGATTTAACCCCTGAGGGGGGATTCAGCTTGGGAACCTGACAAGAAAGCCATGCAGCTCTGGAACTGACTCACTGAGAGCTCACAGGAGTGCCAGAGCTGGTGGAACAAAGAGGCTTAGACGCATCTGATGGATGGAGGAGCAGAAAGATGCTGTTTAGGGTAGCTAGATGTTGAATGGGATAAGCCATCTGATGTGTGTGTACCAGGTTAGCAGGCATGGCTGTTCTGGTAACCTAGGGGCTACTCAGAGCTCCTAACCATCTCATCTGCCTCCTTCAGCCCCCAGGAGACACCTTGAAACCTAGCTTTGACTCCCACTTTGTCCTTCTTTATACCAAGGACATGGGTGGAGTGGGAAGATGGGAAGAGGCCAGGACAGTGTGAGGTGTCTGGGTGTAGGCAGGTGGTGGTAGCTCTGGCACTGCTCTGCCTGGCCCATCCCTAGGGATACAAGGTACAAATCTCCCCCTCCCACCCAGCACCAGCCTGGAAGCACTGGGACTGGATGCTTCCTCTTGCTTGTTGTAGCATGCCAGTGTGCTGCTGGTTCTGATGGGCACTGGGAAGACCACACCTCAGATCCTGGGTTCACTTTTGGGCTCCTGCAAATAGAACATTGAGGTGCTAGAGTGTGTCCAGAGAAGGGCAAGGATGCTTCTGAAGGCTCCAGAGCACAAGTGTTGTGAGGAGCAGCTGAGGGAACTGGGGTTGGTTAGCCTGGAGAAGAGGAGGCTCAGTGGAGACCTCCTCACTCTCTGCAGCTCCCTGAAAGGAGGTAGGTAGGGCCTAGGTGGGGGTTGGTCTCTTCTCCCAAGGAACATGTGATAGGACTAGAGGAAATGGCCTCAAGTTTGTGCCAGAGGAGGTTCAGATTAGGTATAAGGAAGAATTTCTTCACCAAGAGTTACCAGCATTGGCCCAGGTTGCCCAGGGCAGTGGTGGAGTCACCATCCCTGGGGGGGTTTAAAACCATGGAGATGTGGTGCCTGGGGACACGGTGCAGTGGTGAGCATGGGAGTGTTGTGTGGATGCTTGGACTGATGATCTCAGAGGGCTTTTCTAACTCTTATGGTACTATGAAGCTGTCTACTACTTCACAGGCAGGGTGTTGCCCTGTAGTTGAAAAGCCATGACCCTGACCTGTGGCCACCACCTCTGGGAGGCTCTTTCAGGCCGGAGTTCCCTTGTCTTGGCTTAATTTTAGTTTTTAGACTATCTCAGCCTTGCCACTAGAGGCCTGGCCTCTAGTCCTGTCACTGGTAACCTGGGAGAAGAGGCCAACTCCCACCTCACTCCAACCTCCTTTCAGGTAGCTGGAGAGAGTGAGAAGGTCTCCCCTGAGCTTCCTCTTCTCCAGTCTAACCACCCACAGTTCCTTCAGCTGCTCCTCATAGCACTTGTCCTCCAGACCCTTCACCAGCCTTGTTGCCCTTCTCTGGCCATGCTCCAATGCTTCTTTGTCCTTGCTTTTGGAGGTTTCTCATCACCTTGAACCCTCTTGCTGTGCTTCAGCACTTGCAGCTGATTAAGCATGAAAGCTGTCACCACGTGTGTGAGGTGCTGTAAGGTCAGAAGCAGAAGCTGAGCGCATATGGAGCTTTGCCTGGCACCCCGGCACCGTGGCGGTGCTGGCATAAACAGAGCTGGGAGAGCTGTTCCTCAGCTGGGCATGGATGTTCACTCTTCACTCATTGGGGGGTGGAGGGGGAGAGAGGGGGAAAAAAATACCCCACAACCAGAGAAAAATAAACCTTATGAACTGGTAGGCTGTGTGTCTGATCAGCACTGAGATCAGGGGTGAGCTGCCTTCTTCTGTGTAGACATGAACTGGAAAACCTGTCATGGAGTGTAACTGCCCTTTCCTTAAAGCTAGCCAAAGCCCAGCACTGCTGTGCACCTACCACAGCAGTCCAGGAACCCACTCCTGCAAGAGGCTGGGACGTGGGAATCCTTTCATTTTCTCAGCATGTTTGTGTGAGAGAGGCCAGGGGGTGTGCAGGCATTGTCACCTGGATTTGGCAGCCTGTCAGGGGAAAGCCAAGAGTCCAAGCAGTGACTGAGGTCTCTCCTGTGTGGTTGAACGGGTGATGAACAGCCTCACCAAGGAGGTCTGGTTTGCTGGCTGCTGAAATGTAGCTGTTCTCAGATAAACTGCTCCTGGGAGTGGGACCTTCTGTTCCTGTAGTGTGAGAGGCCCCAGGCTGTGCTCTGCTGCCTTTGCACGTGTGCCCTGTGGAAGGAGAGCAGATAACCTTCGGATAAAGACTCTCCTGCTGGCTTCCTAGTCAGCTGACAGCTAACAGTAAGTGATTTCTGAAGGCAAATAGATGGTTGCTGTCATCTCCTCCTCCTCTAGCAGCAGCAGAGGTTTGCAGTGTTGTAGTTGATCACTTCAGAGAGCGCAGGTAATGAAGCGAGGGCCCCCGGGGAGGCCGCGGCAGCTGCTGGACATCTGCCTGGTGCTTTACAGGCAGGCTCAGGCAATGATCCATCACAAACGAGGGGCTGGATGCATTTCAGTTGGTTGTCCCCTTTTCCATCTGCAGCTTCACCTTCTCCTGAGACATGTCCTGCAGAGGCCAGACCACCATGGGCTAAGAGTTCATTGTCCATCTGAAGGTTGAGTCTTCAGACGCTGTCAAGCCCAGTTTTTAGCATTTCCTTCAGAAGGCAGCAGATGTCAGATTGTCCTCAGTGTCCTTCTCTCTTAAACTTTCTTCCCTAGCTGAATGAGACTCAAATCTGTGCAGTTTCTATGACAAAACAGTATTCTTCCAGTTGTTATTCTCTTGCATATCCCTTAGAAAAGGAAAAGGCCTCTCTGATGTAGGTATCCAAGTTGACCATGCTGAAACTGCATCAAGTTTTGCTGTCTGTGGGGACACAACACTGCTGATCCTGTGGCCAGGGATGCTGGGTAACCTCAAATGGGTTCTGAAGGTCACAGGTTCAAAAAGATATCTCGCTTGATGCAAGCTGCAGAGTGCTGGTGTGTGAGCTGTGGCTAACCAGAAGGCTACCCAGATTCAGGAGAAAGCAGGACAGGTTCATTGAAGTGTGGGGGGAATCAGTCCAGCAGCATTGTATTGCTGTCACTGCAGGTCATGAAATGGTCTTCAGGTCTTTAGCTCTGATACAAAGCATTGCTGTGTATTTCCTGTGGCCTTAGCTGGATGTTGCTTCTGGCCACCTAAGGTGGTGATGTCTAGTGCCAAATGCACCCTTTGTGCATCCTGCTGTTTGCTCATGCTTTCACAGCATGAATGTCTTCTCTAAAGTCTGAACTGTCCTTGTGCCCCCTGCCTGTTATCACAGCCTGACTGAGAAGGCTAAGCTGGAAATAGGATGGATTGTCTTCTACATGCAGTGATTTGTAGCCTGTAGAGAGCTATTTTCAGGTTTCAAACCACAAAAAACAACTTCTGAGAGTGCCTGATGTATAGGCAAGCACAGGGCATTGTGTAGAGATGTTCTCCAGAGGTCCTCTAGTTCCTTCTGGAAGAGCTGCCTCCTAGGCTGAAGAATTGCAGCTTATAACTTCCTCACCAAAGGAAGAGATGAAGGAGGGGCAGAAGCTGATCTCTTCTCTCCAGCAACAGGACCCAGGGGAATGGGATGAAGCTGTGCCAGGGGGGGTTAGGTTAGATCTTAGTTCTTCACCCAGAGAGTGGGGGAGCACTGGAACAGGCTCCCCAGGGATGGAGCCATGGCACCAGCTCTCATGGAACTCAAGAAGCATTTGGACAATGCTTTTAGACACGTGGTGGGACTTTGGTGTTGTCCTGTGCAGAGGCAGGAGCTGGACTTGATGATCCTGGTGGGTCCCATCCAGCTCAGGAGATTGAGTCCATGATTCTAGACAATATTTGTCAAGCACAAGCCCTGACTCTTGTTCATGCCAGGTGGTATTTGTAATTTCAGTGGCATGGACCTTGCCTTCCCTTCCTGAGAGATTGCTGGACCACAAGTGGGTGGAAGATTTGTTTGCTTTGGCACAGTATTTACACAGACATGTCTCAAGTTTACAGCAAACAGAGGAGCCAGGCCATGAACTGTGCAAAGTCCAGAACACAGGGAAAGCAGAGAAGCAGGAAGAGCTGTCATGTCCCAATTCCCTGTCTGAAGCTGAAGCATCTCTTGGGCTGATCTCCCCTGCTTGTTTCCTTGGGCTGACACTGTCCCAGCACAGGCACCCTGAGCTGAGCCCTTCCCTCAGTGCTGCTCACTGTGCTGTGGGGTAGGTGTCAGTTATCCCTTCTCTGGGTGTTCAAGAACCTCAGAGGTGACCTTCTTCTGGCACTAGGGAGGTCAAATCTGGATGGAAGTAGCCACACTGGCAAGCTGACTTGGCAAAAAGGTAGCAGAGGTGTTCACTTAGTACCTAAGTACTGTTTCTTGACCTGAGAGACAAGCATTAGGTGGTGGGGACAGTGCTGAGAGGCAGATAAAGGCTTCTGGGGCAGCAGTGGTAGAGATTAGCATGAATTAACTCTACCAGCATGGCCGTGGAGCAGCAGTGTCACCAAACACATCTGGCTTTCATGGTGATAATAAATGTGCTGCAGAAGCTGGATGTGGCTTTGGAGCTATGGTTTGTGACTGAAAATGGGGCTGCTCAGCAAGCTGTGGAGTCACCAAGTGGTCCTGCTGTGTGGGGCTAGGGCTGGACTCTTGTTCAGGGGGGACACTGTTGCTGCCCACCTTCAGGGTGCCTTTTTGTGTGGAGGTGGAGGACTGTTTGGTTTTGTTTTCTTGGTATGCAGGGACTTTGTGGAGTGCCAGTTGTCCTTGCTGGCATTGAGGCCCTCTGGCAGCAGCTTGGGCATGCTCTCCATCAGCCAGCATAAAGGTGGGAGTGCTGGAGGGGTGGTGATGTCTCCTAACCAGGCCAAGCCTTTGCAGATCTACATTTGTCCAGTTGCTGTGTGCTTAGGGGAGAGGTTTGAGCTTGGTGGGGCATGAAGGCAGATGGATGGGTGCAGTCAGGAGAACCCTCCAGAGCTTAGCTCAGGACTGTCCCTGGGAGAAACCGGAGTACTTGTTCCCATCTCCTATGCTGCTGGTGTTGCCCAGGTGTGGCCCATTGTGGTGGCTGCTTTATGTGGTGTGGAGAAGCTCAGGAGAGCATGGGCCTCATCTCAGCCAGTGGTGCAGGAGCTTTGTGCAAAGAAACTGCACCTTGAGAAGCACAGGGGGAAAACTGATGGGCAGGGGGTGGTGCTTCCTGATAGGGCTGGAAGAAGCTGAAGCACCTCTCCAGCACATGGAGGCTCTTAAGGCACTGTCAACTTGCTACCTTCAGATCTGATGAAGAAACCTGACAAAGCAAACCAACAAAGGCCTTCAGCTATTGCCATTTTTATAAAGCCATGTAGCTTGATCTCGGGAGTAGTGATGGCTTCTGCTTGGCTCTCTGCTGTGGGCTGCTGCTAGGGGCTGCTTCCTCCCTGTGTCAGGGACATAATGAGGCACAAACATTGCCTTTCTGTGAACAAATGCAACTGTCTGACTGTATCTTGGGGTTATTATGCCTAATGTTCTGCTGAGGAAGTGCACGATTTTATGGAGCTCCTGGTGGGTTGTGTGGGTGGAGCCTCTTGCCACTTGCAGGCATAGAATGAAACTGGTAACCAAGCCTGTACCTTGCACTGGGGAGGAGGCAGCTCATAGCTGCCAGCAGAAGGGGTGACCTTTGCTTTGTTTCAAAATAAATGAAAATAAACACAAATCCCAGCATGGTGGGGATAGGAAGGGACCTCTGGGGATCATCTGGTCCAACCCCCTGCTAAAGCAGGGTCACCCACAGCAGCTTGCCCAGGATCACCTCCAGCTGGGGTCGGAATCTCTCCACACAAGGAGACTCCACAACCTCTCTGGGCAGCCTGGGCCAGGGCTCCAACACCCTCACAGCCAACAAGTTTCTCCTCCTGCTGAGGGGGAACCTCCTGTGTTTCAGTCTGTGCCCAGTGCCCCTTGGGCTGTCCCTGGGCACCACTGAGCAGAGTCTTGCCCCCTGCCTTTAGCTCTTGCTGAGCATTGAGCAGCTCCCCTCTGGGGCTGCTCTTCTCCAGGCTAAGCAGCCCCAGGGCTCTCAGCCTTTCCTCCTGCCAGAGCTGCTCCAGTGCCCTCAGCATCTTGGTAACCTCTGCTGGACTCTCTCCAGTAGTTCCTTGTCTGTCTTGAACTGGGGAGCCCAGAAGTGGACCCAAGGACTCCTGATGTGACCTGACTATGTCAGAGTAGAGGTGGAGGAGAACCTCCCTCAACATGCTGCTCACACTCTTCTTAATGTGCCTCAGATAAATAAAGCAAGGGAAGAGTCAGGATTATTTCACAAAGCTATCAGAGAGCCTGAAGCACCCTGTGCACCCCTGCAAGGGGGCTGGGCTTTTCCAGCAGCTTATTTCCTTCATCTGCATGTAATTCTTAGCATCTTTCAGCCGTGTAGGTTATCCAGATCGATGTCTCCTGACAGCTGAACTGCTTCAGTCAGGAGATCTTTACAAAAGGGAATCTTAACCTTTTCCTTTCTCTCTCAGCTCTGTGCTTTGCATGCCATAAGGATGCTGCCCTGGGGGCTAGGTGGGCTCCTGGGCTGTCACACCACTGCAGTGCTGACTTGGTAGAGCCATGATGGGAAAGGAAGACAAATCTCTGCATCAGGTTTTGAGTGTGGTAGTGCCTGAAGTATTGAGCTCTGTCGGCTTGCAATGGAAGGGAAAACCTCACCTGACAGAAAATAGAGAGGTGGGAGAGCAGGAGAGGATGGCAGGGACCTGGCATGCTGGCAGCTGCTTGGGAGCAGCTTCAAGGTTTGTTTTGCTTAGGCTGAAGCAAGGTATTTGTTAAGCCCGGAGGAGCAGGATTTATGGGTCTGGAGTCTTGGTCCTTCCCTTTTCAGCTACCTTGTGCTCTTTGGCCCCTGGGTGTACTTGCAAGGTTGGTCACCCCTGTTCGGCAGCCCTGAAAGGCATGGGGAAATGGCTCCTGGTATTTAGGTCTCAGGTGCATAGTTTCCTCTTTGAGACACCCTTTAGTTGCAAGCAAAATATGTGGGTAATGCCAGCTGAGTTCCTGCCAAAGGTGTAATCATGGGAAGTGACAGCAGGCTCAGATCCTCTGTGCCATGGCTGCTGGAGAAAGGCAGTCCTGGCCAGTGAGGAGAAGGTGAGGTTCAGACAGGAATGATTTGGTCTCTGACTTGCAGTTTTAAGTATCAAGTCTTTGGTTTCCTGTTGATCCATTCTTGGTCTCCCCTTTGGGCATCACCATGAGTGTTTCAGTTAAGTGATGCCAATGTGCCAGCTCACCTCCTTTTACATCATCATCTTTCCATTGCATTCACCACCTCTGAGGAGGAGTTTCTGGTGCTGAGCAGCCTGGAGACTGTTGGGCAAGGTGGAGAATCTCTGCTATGGAGTCACACAGACTCAGCAGGGCTGTCTCCTTCCCAGTGTCTGGGGCTAGTCCAGGTCTTACAGGCTGCACAGAGTGTGCTTGGGGCTTTTGCCCACCTAAACTGTTGTTCTTGGTCATCCTCTCTTCATATGAAGCTGGGCAGTGATGAAGAACAACTTCACCACCTCTCTCAGTGAGCTCTTTCTATGAGAAGTCCCATGGAAAAGCTGAGGAACAGTGGGTACTTGGAAATGCCAATTAGACACCAGGAAACCTTTTCATAAGGAGGACAATCAGCCATTGGAATGATCTCCCCAGGGCAGTGTGGGGTCCCCAACACTGGAGATGTTCAAGATTCATCTGGACAGGTGTTGGGCCAGCTTGTCTAGACCAGGCATTTCCCAAGAAAGGTTGGATCAGATGGTCCTCGAGGATCCTTCCAACCTGGGATTTGCTGATGCTTCAGTTCCTGTGCTGCTGTGTACATCTCCACACTGGGACATGAGTGCACAGAGCCTCTCACAGCCAGATGTGCTGTGGCTGACTGCTGGTGTTCCTCCCTGGAACACAACATAGCTGCCATGAATCTTGTCCCATTTGTACTGTGTGTTGGCACTTGATCCCTAAGGCCTTGCACTGAATTAGGGACTTGCACAAAGCTCCCTTTCTGAGGCACCTTCAGGACTTCATTCCTTTGGTGTGGCAGTGGTATCTTGTCTGAGGGTTTGCTGCTCTGGGTAGTGAAGGCTGGGACAGGGAGTGCTCACCCCTGCATGGCCATGGTTTAGGGGTGACTTGGCAGTGTTGGGGTAACAGCTGGACTCTGATCCCTGAGGTCTTTCCCAGCCTATACAACTGTATGAGTTAGGGCTCGGTGCTGGCAGAGGCCAGACTAGTTTTCTTCTCTCTCATGAGCCATCAGGTGCAAATGCTCAGCAGCATCAGCAGGATGCTCTACACCAGTGGCACAAACCACATGTTCTCTTCCTTGTCCAGCAGTCTTCTGATCTTTCCAGCTGTGTTGGACATCATTTTATCTATGTGCTGATGAGGACCAAGCAGAGGGTGCATTGCTGCCTCAGACCTCTGGCAAGCACCATCCCAGCTCTCCACTTCATCTGGTTTCAGAGGCTGAGCTCCTGAATCTGGACAGTAGTGTCTGAAACTCATTTGAGGAGCCCCTTGGCAGAGTTTGGTGTCCTTCTGATCTGAGGTGACCAAGGAGCTGTTCAGCTTGTTTGTCCTCAGCTTTCTGAGCCACCCTAGGGGTTGGTGGGAGGAGAAGAGAGAACCTGTTCCCATCAGGCAGCCACAAGCCAAAGTTTGATGACCTGGAGGTCTTCTCAAGTTGAGGTGCAGAGAGCATACATGTGAATCCTACTTGATTGCTGTTTGGTAATGATACCTTCTGTTGATACTGGGTGGCACTTGACACAAGTTGTGTTCTTCCACGTGGGAAACACATACCTGAGGGGTGCTTGTTTCATCGTGGCGCTCAGCCAGATGCTTCTCAGCACCTCTACAAATGAGGCAGGGCTGCCTGTCATCTCAAGCTGGGTTTCACTCCTGCAGGTTCTACCTACACCAGTCAAAAGGAAACTGCAGCCCCCTTCTCCTCAAGTTCATGAGAGCTTGTAGTAAGAGGCTCTTCCTCACCCCACCCACTGTGAGAGCTGTGTTGGCTCTGAACTTAATACTTACATTCCTTTCTGAAAGCAGGGGGGGGGAAAGCACTTCATGGTTTGTTTGGGTAGTGCAAAGAGGTTGTTTTTGTCTTAAACCACCAGATACACCAGTCTGGCCAAGCTCTCTGAGCCTGTCTGCAGTTCACCCTCCAGGCTGCTTCTGCTTGCTAGGCAGTGCACAGATAAAACAGTGGTAGAAGATTGAGGTGCATCTGTGTTAAATCATGCTTAGCCTTGCAGGAGTAATGTTGCTGCCAGGGATCCAAGCCCAAGCTCTGGTGTTGATTTTCTGTTTGTGGAGGATTTTGCTAGTTGTTGATACCAAGAACTGCAAACTGCATCCATCAGCCACTGTGGAGACACCTGGAGATGTTCATGTCTGTCTAGAAGCCATCTCTGCTCTGGTAGACTTTGCCCCTTTCTTCTCCAAATCCATTGTCTGAAAGGAAGGTGATGGTGTGGGTATGTCTGCAGAAATCTTTTATGCTGGGGGTGGCGAGAGCCTGTCCCAGGTTGCCCAGAGAGGGAGATGTCCCATCCCTGCAGCCATTCCAGGTCAGGTTGTTTGGGGCTTGTGAGCAGCCTCCTCTAGTTGTAGATGTCCTTGCTGCCTGCAGGAGGTTGGACTAGATGACCTTGAAAAGTCCTGCCCAAAGCACCCTATCACTCTTCTTCTAGTTACCCCAAAAGACAAGAATCATTGCCCAGCCCCAAACCAGTGGCACAGAACAGCAGCATTAGCCCTGCTGCAGTAGGGAACTGCTTTCCCCAGCCTTCACCTGTGGGGTACTCTTTATTTCTGGAAATGCTGAGGTCCATCTAAGGACCTGTATCCATCTGGATCATGTCCAGGCTTTCAAAGATGGCTGCTGTAGTTGGTAGCTGTGACATCAGGAGGCAGATGTGCAAGGTGTGGTGGTGGCTCCTTCCTGGGGCAGGGGCTGCAGGACCTCAGGGCTGCTGGTGTGCAGAGAGCTGGGTGTGGGCTGAACGATGACAGTGTTTTGGAGATGCTGGCTGCTGCTAGCTGGGGCTTTGGCCCTCTGTCAGGCTCTTCTGCAGAGGGATGTGTGTCTGACTGCTGCAGCAAGCCCCAGAAGGTAGAGGGGACCTGCTCTGGCACTTGCTCTCTCCAGTCTTTTCCCAGCCTGAAAAAACCCCAACCCTAAAACATGCAGAGCTCAGGTTGCATCAGGGGATTTCTTCATCTTGTTTGGGTGTTCAACTGTTCATTTAACTGCTCCAGCAGAACCCAACTCTTCCTGAGGAGCACTAACCCTCTTCTGAGAGCTTATGGTCTGTAGTGCTTTGTTACCTACAGAGGAATGTGCATCCATGGCTGCTGGCATGTGCTTGGCTGCAACTGGAGCAGGGAAGCAAAGGCAATGAACCTAGCTTGTATCACCCAAACCACTTCCCTGACAACTGGTCTAGGCTTTGTTTTGACTCCCTTTGTGTGGAGGAACTCAATTACTGACTCAATTACTTCTTCCCTCCCTAGCAGTCATCCAGCTTTCCTGCTGAGCTTTTGTAGAGGCTATGGAGAGCAAAGCTCAGGAATGAACATAGAGAATAGGAGCTTGGCTTGCTCCTGGTGAATCCATAACTGAGAGTCATTTGGAGAAGCAGCTTGCTTCAGCATTGAGTTGAGGATCAGACAATGAATGTGGTTTAGCATCTCCACAAGGTCTTTGAGGAAAAGGCTTCATGGAAGTTCACTTCCCTGGGATGGAGAGTGGTATGAGTTCATTTGGGTCATCCCCTCCTGCAGTGGGGGGATGTCAGCTTGGCTGTCCTGTGCCTCCATGAGGAATGGATGAATGGTGACCTGCAGGTGTCCATCCTTCTCCCTTCCCACTGATTTACACTTCAGCACTGGTTGTCTGCCTCATCTTGTAAGGCATCTTTTCCACCTGTCAAGCACTAAACAAAACTAACTGCACAAGCTGAAGATTAAACTCTTGGGTCAAATGATTCAACAGCAGCAACTCATGATGTTTAAATAGCATCTGTAGCCTTCAAGGTTGGAAAGAATCTCCCAAGTGTGGGCATCTGTCATAATGTGCACCTGCTTGTTGTAGTCTGCAGCAGTTTTGTCAAGGCTGTTACCAGCTTTGAGCTGCAGCAGAGGTTTCTGACCTACTTCTTCAGTTTTTCTGTTGTTCTGCACAACACTAAGGACACTGAAACCAGGTCAGGGTAGTGCTGTTTGGGAAAGCACAGCTCAATGCTGATCTCCTTTGTGTGGAGGTACTGCTGGGATACAGAAGAGACCAAGCCTCACCTGGCTTCATCCTCTCTTCAGGGAGCTGCAGAGAGTGAGAAGGTCTCCCCTGAGCCTCCTCGTCTCCGGACTAACCAACCCCAGTTCCCTCAGCTGCTCCTCACAACACTTGTGCTCTAGAGCCTTCAGAAGCATCCTTGCCCTTCTCTGGACACCCTCCAGCACCTCAGTTGAAATCACTCCCATACCAGGGGGTTTATTGCAGGAGTATCTCCTAGTAGAAGACCCTCTCAAGTAATCAGAAAGTTCTTCAGTGAGAGAGAGAAAGAAAAACAAACAAACAAAAAACCAAACAAAAACCTAAACCCCAAAAGTCTGTTTTTCAGCTTCAGCCTCTGCATCCTTCCTGCTGACTTGCGGAGATAGCCAAGCACCAGAGCAGGACCCACTGCCAGGCTAGGATATTTGGGTATCTGTTGATTTTTTTCCCCTTAGGAACAGGACAGGTCTCATTGTTCTTCTATCTTCTCTTCAGTAGAACAATGACTTTGCTAGAAGTGGGGTGGCTTTGGACAAAGACAATGTTGATGGGGCCAGTTGGAAGCTGGCACTGGGTGGGCAGAAGCAGTACAAGAAGTGGAATGGCATGGAAAGGAAGAGATCAGATTGTGGGTTGAGAAGGCATGGAGGGACCTGAAGCCAGTGGAGATGGGAGTCCACAGAGAAGAGAGCAAAGCTGTAAGCAAAAGGTTTACCAGTTCTGTTTTAAGAGAGGAAGAGCATTGATGCCTAGGAAGCTGTTAATGCATGCAGTGAGGCAGAGGACACAAAGCCAGCCTCTTCCCCTGCTCTTAAGGATGCAAGCTAGTGAAATGAGTTGCCAGGTGCTGAGAACCTGAGTGAACACATCCTACATGTCCTGGTTTGGAAAGATTCCACCCTAGCTTTTCCAGAGGGTGAACCAATTGTCCCATTTTGTGCTGCTGAAGGCCCTGCTTTTTAGAGGGGGTGAGGATGGAAGTTGGTGATCTCTTGTCTGTGTCAGATGAGAGCCCTGGAGGATTTCCTAGTCTTTGAAGTCATGTGGGAAGCAGCAGATCTTGTCTGGAAAGCACTCTCCAGATCAAGAGACTTACCAAAATCATTAGCCAGGCATGTGGGGTGGATGTTGGAAAAGCCAGTGGGAAGGCACGTGCCTTGTCCTCCAGCAATGATCTTGGAGCTGCTTTGAGCAATGGAGTCCCTCTTTCTGTAGGCAGTGGGATGAGATCAGCCATCCCAGCAGAAAATGGGGCTTCCTTGAAGGCCTTTTCTTAAAGGAAGAGCACAGGAACTGTAGTGCTGATCTGCTTCTGCTTGTGAGGGTTTTGAGCCATGCACTGGGCTTTTGCAGTTTGATTTCTAGCATTTCCTGACCCCTTCATGCATCCAAAGCACATGCAGAGCTGGAGCAGGGCTGCTTGGTGGGGGTTGAAAAAAGGGCAGTTCCCATTTGCAGCTTCTGAGATGGTTCCACAAGCCAAGACCTGACAGCTCATGTTCTTACCTTGGAAGGGTCTCCAGAGTATCTCAAATAGGTCACAGAAGTTTTCAGTGCAAGGGAAGTGAGCTTTCACCTTTGAAGGGTTGGAACAAGGATTGTTTTGACTTCTTCACACTGCTCTTGTTTGCCTTCTCCTTTACTGCTGCTGCTCTCAAAGGTGAGGGCTTTGCTGAGGAGACTGGATGGCTGGGAGCAATGCAGTGAGTGCTTGGTGAGCCGTAAAGCTTCCTTTGAGCCAGACTCTGCTCCTGATCAGAGCCAGGATGGATGAAAACTGCCTTCAGCACTGCCTAGGAGCTGCTTTGTAGCTCTACTGCTCTGGGTTCACTGGCCATAACATCATGGAGAAGACCCTTAAGGTCACTGAATCCAGTTGCTACCCAGCACTGCCAGGTCACTGCTAAACCATGGCCCTCAGCACCACATCTCCAGGGCTTTGCCATCCCTCCATGGGTGGTGACTCCACCACTGCCCTGGGCAGCCTGGGCCAGGCCTTGACAACCCTTACATGGAAGACATTGTTCCACACGGCCAGCCTAAAGCTTCCCTGGTGCAACCTGAGGGTGTTTCCTCTTGTCCTATCACTCGTTACTTGGGAGAAGAGACCAACTCTCGCCTGGCTCCAGCCTCCTCTCAGGGAGCTGGAGAGAGTGAGGTCTCCCTTGAGCCTTCTCTTCTCCAGGCTGATCAACCCCAGTTCCCTCAGCTGCTCCTCACAACACTTGTGCTCTAGACCCTTCACCAGCTTCACTGCCCTTCTCTGGACACACTCCAGCACCTCAATGTCCTTCTTGGAGTGAGGAGCCCAAAACTGACCCCAGGATTTGAGGTGTGGCCTCCCCAGTGCCCAGTCCAGGAGGACAATCCCTGCCCTAGTCCTGCTGCCACCACTGTTGCTCCTCCAGGCCAGGATGCTGTTGGCTTTCTTGGCCACCTGGGCACACTGCTGGCTTATCTTCAGCTGCTGCCACCAGTACTCCCAGGTCCTCTTCCTCCAGCAGCTTTCCAGTGGCTCTGCCCCAAGTCTGTAGTGTTGCATGGGGTTGTTGTGACCCAAGTGCAGGACCCAGCACTTGGCTTTGTTGAACCTTAGCCCATGGATTCCTCTGCAGAGCCTCTTGCCATACAGCAGATCATCACTTCCACACAACTTGATGTCATCTGCAAACTTACTGAGGATGGAGGTGGGATCCTGGTTTAGATCCAGGGTCCTAAGTGTGTTGGAATGTGCAGGACACAAAGCTGGGTTTGTATTTCTTTTTCTTTACTCAGCTAACTGTGCTTGAGGGAAATTCCTTTCAAGGCTGTATCTGTCATGAGAGAGCTGTTCCTGTGTCTCCAGCTACACTGTAGTGAAAAGACTACTGGAGTTGGAGTGAGTCACCGTCAGGGAAGCATCTTCATGCAGCTTTCTTTAAATGCAAGGAGCTTTCAGGAGCAATCTTGCTGAGTGAGCTGAGAGGTCAAAGGGAAATGGTCATGAAGTTTGGATCATGGCAGGAACTAGTCCTGATGTTGGGAAGTAGTCTTTAAATATTCATGGGCCTGACTTCAAGCTGCAGTCTGGTCTTCATTCTTCTGCCATTCTTCTTCCAAAGCCAAGTGCTTTGTTAGTCCTCCCAAGGCAGATTTGAGGCCATATTTCCTACATTTGTTAGGATGCAGTAACAATAGGGAGAGGGCTTTGTGCAGCCCAGTCTGCCGACAGCTGGGATCTGCTGCTGGGCTTGGTCCTAATAAAGAGGTTCTCAAATGCTTCCTTCACTCCTTCCTTGCTGTTTACAGGAGGCTTTCATCTGAGAGAGGAGGTTTAGTGTTTGCAGACTGTCAGGCTTGACCTTTCCATCCTTCTCCCTGGGGAGAGCTTGTCCAGATGGAGAGTGGGGGAAGGCTGGAGCTGTAATAGCTCCTGACTGTTAACATCTCATTTCACTAGCCAGAAAACGTGTGGTGGAGCTCTGTACTCAAGCTGCCTGAGAAGAAGGGAGTTGCTTGTCCCATCTGAGATGCCCTGAGCAAGATGGTGTGAGTGTCAAACCAAGGAGTGTGTTTGTGATGTCAGATCTGAAACTTGGCACACAGGGCTGAGCTGAGCTCAGACCTTGCTCTCAGGGAGGGGGGAGCTGTGTTGAGGCTCCGGAGGCTTTGTGCTCCCAAAAGGTTTGAGAACTCGTTGGAGGAATGATGTACTTGTGTCATCCAGCACTGGCAGAGCACCACCTGCCCTGCACTCACTGAAGCTCCAGGTCATACTAACCATTTGAAGCATGGTCAAGTGTGGGCCTTTCCCTTTAGGTGCCTTTCAGGCCCATTTAGCATAGCTGATCAAGCACTGTTCTCTCCCAGTGGTGCCTTGTGCCAGCAGGCAGGCAAACCATTGCATTGCCATCTGGAAAGCGGTGAATGCAAGAGTGTCCCCTAAAGGAGCACAACCCAGTACAGTAGGTCTGGGAGATAGCTCCAGGCATGTTTGTTCTAATTCTTGCTTAAGAACTGCACCAGGAGCCTCTCCAGAGTGCCCACATCTTGCTGCTTAGGCTTACCAGCTTCTGATGCCGTGTCTGAACAAACAAAGCATGCTGCAGCCTTTCCCTTGGGAAATGAGAGGAAGCTCAGCCACCCTCCCCGCTTCCTCTGGACTCTTCCATCAGGCCACAGTGCTCTGTTGCTAGAGGCTTCAGGGTTTCATGCCTGCACAGTAGAAACTCCTCCTGAGCGTGGTGTGGCTGCACCAACGATCCAGTGTGAGTTCATGTCCTAGGAAAGGACACCTCTCAGGGGGAGGTGTCAATCAACCTTCTTGGCACTCTGTGGGCTGCACTTGTGGAGCAGGACCTCCTGAGTCCTTGTAGCTCCTGTCCGTCTTCATTGTAAAGCTTGTCCTTGGGCACAGAGGAACCACTTGGCCTGCATGGGTTGAGAAGCATCTGTGCCTTGTCCTTGGTTGACAGAGTTAGCAGGTGGATGCTCCTGGGATGCACCAGTGCAGTGCCTGGAGCAGGCCAGAGTTGCCTGCCCTTGAGCTTATGGTGGTGACAAGCTGGGACACATGGGAGGAGGGTGAACTTCAGCTTCTGTGGGAGAACTGGCAGGCTTTGGTTTGTCAGGAGTGCAGGCTGCTGGAAAAGACCTTGGCCCTTGAGTCCCTCACCCAGTTCCATCAGAAGGTCTGTTTTTCCTAAGCCTTGTTTTTTTGGCAACTAAATCACGTTAGTAACATGAGCTGTGTTGTTAGAGCTTTCAGGACACTTCCAGCTAATAAATCTTGCTTTGGCTACTAATTCTGGGCATCTCTAAGGCAACAGCTTCAATTAGCAAATCTAGCTGAGGTCAACTTTGCAAGAGGTAAAATGAAGGAGAATTGGACTTCTCAAATGCTCCAGTAGTTCCTTCTCTTGCTCTCCTTCATTTACTACTTTTTATTTTTCCTCTATCATTTGTGTAGTCAGAGAATCAGAGAATGGTGGGGGTTGGAAGGGACCTCTGGAGATCACCTAGTCCAACCTCCCTGGCACAGCAGGGTCACCTACAGCAGCTTGCCTTGGACTCTCTCCAGAGATGGAGAATACCGGTTTGTAAGTGTATGAAGTGAGAAGAAGACAAACTTGACACTTTACAGTTCCTTCAAAGATGGGATGTGCTCTCCTTGCAGTTTCCAGCTGATGTTCTGCTTGTCACTGGAGTTGCTGTTGTTAGTGTGTGTGGCATGAGCCTGGGTAACGCTGGTGGCAAGCGGTGGATGGGCAGAGCTGGGGTCTCTGTGATGGAAGGGTGAGCTTCCTGGAGAACTTTTCACTTCCTCAAGGTTGGGAAAATCCTGGACCTTGGTCCTGTGGTCTGTTTCTGGCCTGGTACTTTAAAGGAATGATTTTCTTTTCATATCTCCTTTTTCTTTTCCCCAGGTCAGAAAGCCCAAGCTGCCTGCCTTTGGTGAGCTCTCCAGAACACCACCCACCCCTCGGGACGTGAGCAAGATGCATTAGGAAACTGGATACAGTGCCAAAGGAACTCCAGGCTTTTCCATGACTCTCTTGGACCCTGACTCAGATACTTTTGGATCTATATTTCTAGTCTAAGGAGAAGAGGGTGTGCTCCAATTCCTTTCTGCCAGCTCCCTGGCAGAGAGCTTTCAGGAGGATCATGGACCATCCCAACAGGGAGAAGGATGAAAGGCAGCGGACGGCGAAAGGGATGGCAGGGAGGAGCGGGCACGGCTCTCGGCCGAGCTCCTCGGCCTCTTCTGGTGTCCTTATGGTGGGACCCAACTTCAGAGTGGGCAAGAAGATTGGCTGTGGGAACTTTGGAGAGCTCAGACTAGGTAAGAAGGTTGTTCTGGTGACCAGCATTGTCCAGGTTAGCATTTCACTGCTGGAATAGCAATACCTAAAAAGGTTAAGCTTGGTTCAAGCAGTGAACTGTGTGCTGCGCTTGAGCTACCTTCCCTAAGCTTCTGACTCAAGAAGTCAAAGTGAATAGACTGGAGGGGCTGAATTTGGGAACAATCCCAACAATTTTCAGCTCTGGATGTCTTGCCTGAGGTGAAACTATCAGCCCCATCACCCCTCTTCCCTGATCTGTCTTTGACTCTCTGGCTGGTGACGGGTGAGCTGTGCCCGCTGACCATCTGGTTTCTGCTTCTCAGCCACCCAGCTGGCCCAGGAACCTGTGGTTCTGGGCTTGTGTCGTGGTCTGCTGGGCTTCTAGCCACATGTCTTTGCAGGCGCTTGTCCAATGCGAAGTCATCCTAACTCAATGACAGTGGTTGTTGAGATGAGGTTGAGGAACCTTCTTGATGTCAAGCCCCCTGAGCTCCCAAGATGTGCTTTTGGGGGTAGCTGCTGTAGATGAGAAGCAGCCTCTGGTGATGGTCTTAAACCTCCAAACACTTGAGATTGTTCTTGCTGTAGGGTGCTCAAGACATAACTAGCATTTTACCTGAGACTTTGATACCTGTTGAGGTTTGGTTATTGCATCTTCGCCATGGTGTGAAGACTCACCAGCTGGCTCTGTAGATGGATGCTGTGGTTTCAGCATGACACCAGACAAGTTGTATTGATTTGCAGGAACAGAGAGAAGGCTCCAAAGGTGGAGAGATACCAAGGGCAGGGAGAAAACCTCCCGTCTCCAGGAACAGAAGCATAATTGGCAGCTGAAGATAAGTTTGGATCCTTGCAGTAACGTGGAGATGATCCAAGGGCTGGAGCACCTCTGGTGTGAGAACTGGGGGTGTTGAGGCTGGAGAAGAGAAGGCTCCAAGGAGACCTTCAAAGGGAGCTTATAAAAAAGAGGGGGAGAGACTTTTTACATGGGCAGGTAGTGATTGGACAAGGGGTGATAGTTTGAAACTGAAAGAGGGAGAAGTAGGTTAGATGTTAGGGAGAAATCCTTGGTTTGGAATGTGGGGAGGCACTGGAACAGGTTAGCCAGAGAAGTTTTGGATGCCTCATTGTTGAAAGTGTTCATTGCCAGCTTGGATGTGGTCCTGGGCGACCTGGTCTAGTGGGTGACATCCCTGCCCATGCCAGGGGAGCTGGAACTAGGTGATCTTTCAGGTCCCTTCCAACCCAAACCATTCTGTGATTCTCTGAGTAGTTGTATTGCATTCTCAAGGACCCCTCCCAAGCAGCAAGGTGGTGAGAGCAAGATCCACATGGAGATGTTGAATTGCTTTGGAACCCAAGCTCTGCTTTGATTTTCAGCAGCTGTGATGGATCCCTCCAGGCATGCAGCTTGCTCCTGTTGCCATGGTGGTTCTTCTCCACCTTGCTGCACATTTGCACCCTGGTGGATGTCTGACTAATGTGTTGTTCCAAAGCATGGGCTTCACACAAGAGATTTCCCTTCTGGAAGGGTCAGTTTCCAGAGAAATTGAGTTTAACTCTGGCAAAAGCAACACTTGTTAACTGAGGAGCTCTGGGGTTTTTTTGGTAGGCTGGTAAATGATTTACTAATATTGGTTAGCTAAGTAGCAGGCTGTGTTTGGGCAAGGAGCCTTCCACACTGATAGCAGCAGTCAGGGGGAAGGTCCTGACAGGAACTGTGGTGTTGTTGCTTTTTCCTAGTCACTGCAGCTTTAAGAGCTCCTTTGCTTCAGTCTCAGCTCTTGCTGTTGCACAGATGTGATGGGACTTATTGCTAGGGGGAAGGAGCAGCAGTGCCTCTGAAAGCAGGCATGTCTCTGGTAACAGCTTTGCCCTCTGAAAATGAATGGCATGGCCTCTGCTTTTGGCCTTTTATTTTGGATGGGGTTTTGGAGAAGTTCAGCACCAGTGAGTGGTTCTAGTAGCACAGAAAGAACAAAGTCACATGCTGGTAAGGGGAGGGGGAGAAGATCCTTTCAATTCCCCAAGGAGTTTCTCTTTCTTCAGGTGCTGTGTTTCCACCCTAGGCTGCTCTTGGGTTACTCTCCAGCCCCAGACAGAGGACTTTGATTTTTCAGGGAGGAGATGGCATGTAGGTAGAGAAGCTGTTTTCTGTGACTGTCAGGCTTAGGGTTGATCTTTCTTGCTGCAAATCCAGGGAACCTCTGGGATATGACTTTTTAGGAAGCACACTGGGAGCAGCCCAGTTGGATTCCAGCCCCTAGAGGAGCTGAAATGGGAAGATGAAGGCAAAAGTCAGTGACTGACCCATAGTAATAAGATGAAGCTGGGTTAACTGGTGGCTCTTTCTTCAGACAGAGGCTGCAGGTTAGGTGGTCTGCAAGACCTTTGGTTTCCAGAGTGGCTCAACCTGCTCTCAGGAGTCTGATTCCAGAAAGAAGCAGGGAATTGTGCTTGTCATCCTAGGGCTGGACTCTGCCCACTTAAGGGCTTTCATGGCCTTTCATGCAGTTCCCAGTTATCTGCCAAGTCAATTCTCCTGCTGCCTTGGGAGCTGGAGGGTACCTGAAGTTCCACAGTGGGACTTGGGCCACTATGAGGTGCTGCATCTTCCCCCCAGGCTGGAAGGAGAACTGGCATTAGGTAAATCAGCCTGAGAAATGAGCTCACTGAGCTGGAAAATGGTGTGATGGCAGCAGGGGCTCACTCACTGCCCAGAAAACATGGGATGGAACCTGTTCAGTCTAGTGCTGTGATAAGCCACGGCTGGAAACCTCAGCACAGAAAGGAGAGCACCAGCTGAGCCTGTGAAGCACCTCCTGAGCTGACTCAGGGGATACTGCTTCTGCTTCCCAGAATCCCAGTGTGGTGGGGGTAGGAAGGGACCTCTGGGGATCATCCAGTCCAACCCCCCTGATCAAGCAGGGTCACCCACAGCAGCTTGCCCAGGATCACCTCCAGCTGGGGTCGGAATCTCTTCAGAGAAGGAAACTCCACAACCTCTCTGGGCAGCCTGGGCCAGGGCTCCAACAGCCTCACACCAAACAAGTTTCTCATCCTGCTCAGGTGGAACCTCCTGTGTTCCAGTTTGTGCCCAGTGCCCCTTGGGCTGTCCCTGGGCACCACTGAGCAGAGTCTGGCCCCAGCCTCTTGCCCCCAGCCTTTAGCTCTTGCTGAGCATTGAGCAGCTCCCCTCTGGGGCTGCTCTTCTCCAGGCTAAGCAGCCCCAGGGCTCTCAGCCTTTCCTCCTGCCAGAGCTGCTCCAGTGCCCTCAGCATCTTGGTAACCTCTGCTGGACTCTCTCCAGTAGTTCCTTGTCTGTCTTGAACTGGGGAGCCCAGAAGTGGACCCAAGGACTCCTGATGTGACCTGACTAGGTCAGAGTAGAGGTGGAGGGAAACCTCCTTCAACATGCTGCTTACACTCTTCTTCATGCACCCAAATCCTGACCCATGAGCCAGGTTAGGGATCACTAAGCCTCTTCAAATGTCTCATTTGCCGCAGTGTTTGACACTCTTATTTAGTGAAGCAATTAAACAGGTACTAAGGTAAAATGCTTCCAGTTTTGGGAGGTGGGAAGGTGTTCTTAAAGCAGCATTCAGTTCTGGGCAGACCAGTGGCTTGTTTGAATGCAGAGATACTGATTGGAGCCCAAATGTTTTTGCTGTAATGCAAACATTGTCTGGCATTCTGAACCCTGTGTTCAATTAGCATTTAAAAATGACTATGAATGCAAGGAGTCTCCCTGCTTGGAGGGGTGAACAAAAATTAGGCAGGCTTCCACCCTGTCTATTGCTTGTATCCTTCCTTGATCAGCTGCTGCACCAAAGGGATTTGGGGAGAAGTTTGTGTCTTCATGTGCCTAAGGAGTCAGGTGTGAGGATAATTCATGCAGAGGTCCCATGAAGATTCAGAGCATCTCAGCAGTTGAGCCCCAGAGCAGAAACCCCTGGTTATTTGTACATTGGCAAATCAGAGCAGGACAAGAGACTCTGGGAAGGTGCCCCCAAAAGTGAGAACCACCCAGCTGGCTCCCAGGCTGCACTTGAAGCCAGGAGCCCTGCTTTAAAATAAGTAAACCAATAAAACCAGTAAACAAATAAAGGTAATTGCAGCCTCTGCTATCCCAAATAACATCATTATCAGGTGGCTGCTGGGCTGGAATAATGCTAGGTGGGGAGGGTGTGGGTGAGAGGGGATCCTGTGCTCCAGAAGGGGCAGCAAAATCTGGCACTATCAAACCACAGACTCAGAGGAAGGTTTGGGTTGGAAGGGACCCTAAAAATCATCTGGTTCCAGCCCTGCCATGGGCAGGGACATCTTCTTCCACTAGACCAGGTTGCTCAAGGCCTCATCCAGCCTGGTAGGATGTTTAGGTAGCTCATGTTTCAGCTGCCCGTGGGATCTGCTCTCTCCCCAGTGTTGTGCTGTCTGGGGGAAGCTCTGCCTGCTCTTAGGATGACTGCTTGGATGTTTGCTCTATTCCCCAGCCCTGGGCTGGCAGCAGAGTGCATTGTCCATGTTGTGATGAGCTAGAAGGAAGGGTCAAGGTGGGGTTGAGATTATTCATGAGAGCTTTCCACCTGTGGGCCTTAACTCTGACGTGTGGGAAGAGTGCAGATGAGGGATGGATCAGGTTGGGCTCCTCTGCTGGGCTGCAGTCTGTCCATATGCTCAGCATGGCTCCTGCCAGGGCTTGAGAAATCCTCTCTGCTGGCTTTCCCACGTGAATCCTGGTGACTTCATGCATCACTTCTCCTGCAGAGTACTGTAACTCCTAACTGTCAGTGGAACTACCCAAAACTGAAGCATGTCCTTAATCACTGCTCCAGCAAAAGCTCTGCCTCAACTTGAAAGGCTTTTGTTGCACAGTTCTGTGGTGTCAGCTGTGCTGCACATATTTTTGTCTTGCTAAGGTAAGGTGCAGCTTCTGCTCCTGGCTTGGCTTACTGTGCAGATCTTCTTTTCTCCTGGCAGCAGTGCTGCCTTCACTCTTCCCTTTCAAGACCAGTGCTTGTAGAAGGAGGCAGAAGAAACTGTGACATCTTGGCCAGTGTGACAGCAAAACCAGGGAGTACATCTCAGAGATTGGGGGGGGTCGCTGTGCCATCACAGCTGAAGCTTCAGGAAGGGTTTGAAGTTGAGAAGCTGCACCCATGTGCACCACTTGATGTCTCCCCATAGTGTGTGCTCTGCAGGGGATGAACTGCAGGGTTCCTTAGTTCCCCTGTCTTTGGCTGCTGGCTGCCATCTCAGGCTGCTCTGTTGCTAATCCCAGTTTCACTGAGGGATTCCAGAACCAAAATTGTCTTCTGTCTAAGCCTCAGCTTTATGAACCAGATCATAACAGGCTGGATTATGGCTCCACATCTATTGAGGATGTTGGCAATGTCCTCCTCTGCCTTGAAATGAGCTTGAAAGAGCCCTGTGTCTCAGTGCTGCTATCTTCTGTTGGTGGGATGGAACAGATACTGCCAGGAGGTCTGTGGATCATCCATCACCCCCTGGCTGGACTCACAGCCCTGCACACTGAGCACCAAAACCACCTTGAAATGCTGCATCTCCAAGATAGGGATGGAGGTTGGGGCATCTGTAGGGAGTTGTGTTCCCATGCATCTCTCCTTGGATGTGGTGTTGTTGAAAGCAGCTAACTTTCTGCCCTGTGTGGGCTGGAACTTCCCTTAGTGTCCTCAGACAGCATCCTGGGAGGGGCTGAGTCCCCGTGGAGAGCAGGGGGTGGAGAGGTGTCAGGGGGTGAGGAGGAGATGCCCACAGGGCTCATTTGCAGGTGGCTAATAGAGAGCAGATAACTGAAGTGTATTTAGGCTGCTTTCCCTCAATGTCCTTGCAGGTCCTCCTCCTCTCTTCACTGAATGCCCTTCGGTGTTCTCCCCCAGGCAGGTGATGACATCAGCCTGGGCCCTTGTCTGTCTCCAAGGGTGCAGCAGATTATCCTGCCACCTGCTTTCTTTCTGCCAGTTTGGCCTTTCAGTGCTTTCAACTCCCTTTCCAGTGGCTTTAAGTGTTCCTGATGGGGTTACAAAACCTCCTTTCTACCTCTCCTTTCCAGCCTGGATGCAACAGCTGCTATTAAAGGATTTAGAGAAACCCATGCAAGCCACCCAGTGGTGCAAGGGTTAAGCCTGGAGCTCAGCTCACACATCTGCTTGCATAAAACACTTCCTCTGAGGGTATCCAACCTGCCCTGGCTCAAGCAGCACTGCCACTGTGAAGTCCCTTCCAACCCCTGCCATTCTGTGATGTTAAGTGGGAGCTTTCCATGATTGTTTCTTTCCTGCTGGATGTTGAAGCTGTCATCTGCTGGGGCAGGACCTGCACTGGGAGTGCCCAGGCAGGAATGCAGAGGCCAGGACTACAGTGAGCAACATCTAAAGGAGTGAAATGCAGGCACCAGGAAGCTGTGATAGGTGCACACAAGGTTCTCCTGGTGTTCCAGGGTTTGGAGGTGACTCTTCTGTCTGCTGTCATCTTCATGGCTTTAGTCTTCTGGAACCTTCCAGTGCTGTTGCATGTATGAAGGAGGACACAGAGGGCTTTTAATGGTGGTGTGGAGACATGCTAGAGCTGCTCAGACTTCTGCCTGCTCTGGAGAATGTCCCTCCCTAACCTGTGCTTCCCCCAGAGCTGGGCTGTTCCAAGCACTGGATAATCAGTGTGGAAAGCTGATGCTACAAAGCAGCACTGATAAATGCTGGTGTAGATTGCTCCTGATTGCTGCAGTTTCAGGCACCACAATGTAAGGAGAATCTAAAGCTACTGGAGAGCACCTAAAGGAGGCCACAAAGATGATGGTGAAGGATCTAGAGGGGAAGCCCTGTGAGGAGCAGCTGAAGACACTTGGTTTGTTCAGCCTGGGGAAGAGGAGACTGAGGAGAGACCTCATCATGGTCTAGAGCTTCCTGATGAGGGGAAGCAGAGGGGCAGGAGCTGATCTCTTCCCTCTGGTGACCAGTGACAGGACCTGAGGGAATGGCATGAAGCTGTGCCAGGGGAGGGTTAGGTTAGATCTTAGGCAGAGGTTCTTTACCCCAGGGGGTGGTGAGGCACTGGAACAGGTTGCCCAGAGAGGTAGTGGCTGGCATCCCTGCCCATGGCAGGAGGATTGGAACTAGCTGATCTTGAAGGTCCCTTCCAACCTGGACCAGTCCAGGATTCTGTGATAGCTGAAAGAAAAGATGCTCTGACTCCTCAGTTTTTGTTCCCCAGACTTTTGGGGCATGATGTGGATGATAAAACCCCAATGTGTTTGGGATACCTCCCCAGATCCTTACATTCAACAGAAATGCTGCCATAAACCATGGTTCCCTTCTGCAGAATGGAAGAAGGTGTTTGCCTGCCCTGGTAAATGCCTGATGCTTATTATTGTGAGGCTTGCACTTTGTTAAAGGTACAAACCTCAGGTAGGAACTGAGAGAAGAGAGCCCTTGGCCATCAGGGACATGCTTCTACCTTCTGTCTCTAGCTTGAATGTGGAACTAAAAGATTCTTTTTCTCTTTCCTTCCCAGGTAAAAATCTCTACACCAATGAATATGTAGCCATCAAACTGGTAAGTAAAGCTTCCAGTGCTCTTCAGTTCCTTCTGAGTTAAACATGGAGACAAAAAGCAACTTTCATGGCATTGTAGAATCACAGAATGGTTTGAGCTGGAAGGGACCTTCAAGATCATCTAGTCCAACCCCTAGCCATGGGCAGGGACATCTTCCACTAGCCCAGGTTGCCCAGGGCCACATCTAACCTGGCCTTGAACACTTCTAGGGATGGGGCAGCCACAGCCTCTCTGGGCAACCTGTGCCAGTGTCTCACCACCTTCACAGGGAAGAATTCCTCCCTAATATCTAGTCTGTATCTTTTGTCTTTCAGTGTAAAACTGTTCCCCCTTGTCCTGTCACTGCACTCCCTGCTCAGGAGTCCCTCCCTGTAGGAAACTTTCTCCCTTTGAGCTTCATGCTGCTCTCACCCTCACCTTGATTAACTTATTTAAACTGAGAGAAGCTCTTGAGAACACTGAAAGAGAGGAGGGAACCTTGCCCTCCACCTGCTGAATGTGTTGATGCCCAGCTGGTCTGGAGCTGCCTTACAGCAGGGAGAGCCTTGGTCCTCTCTCCAGCTGGCTCCCAGGTCTGGGTGACATGCACTCATTGTGGGTTTGCCACCTCTTCCCACTCCCTGTCTCCAGCCTTTCTGAGGAGGACTCCACAGATCCTCCAGAGCCCTGCCTCTCTCTAGATGGGCTGTCAGAGCATTAGGGTAGGAGTGTGGCACTGTGCTTCCTGCTGCTCCACCCTTTTGGAGCCAAAAGGCAGGAAAAGTGGTGGTTCCATGGTTAGGAGAATAACACAGCTCAGGCCAGTACAGTGCTGAGAGGCTGCAGCTGCAGCAGGCAAAACAAGATCCACCTCAGCAGAGGTCAGTCCTTCCCCCAGCTGCTCTGGGGGGAGGATGTATCAGCCAGAGCATCCTCAGGATGATTCTGCTCCTTCTGCATCATCTGCTGCTGGAGATGACTCAGGTTGGCTCAGCAGAGCCTTGCAGGAGTTGCCTTGGAAACACCCAGCCCCAACAGCAGCAAACTTCAGAGAACTTGTAGGGAAGCAGCGAGTGGGGCCAGGTGAAAGGTCTTCTTCTGAAAGCTGTGCTCAGTGGTGGCTTAAAGCTGCAGCCTAGGGGCTGGAGAAACTGCCTAAAATCATACCCAGGGTGGGTTGTGTTTGTCTTGACTTTTCCCATCTGTAAACAAAGACTTTCAGTAGCCTCTTGGGTTTTTCAGAGGTGGTGTGTGTCTTCAGCCGATGTGCTCTTCTCTCCTCCATATGCTCTGTAATCACAGATCCAAAGCCTAGAGCTTGAAGCTGAAGGTGTAAGGCTGCTTTGGTGGTAGCAGCAGCCATGCCTGCTTGCCCATTGGTGCTGCCTGGCAGAGGGACAGGAGACACTCCCCTGGAGAGGAGCAGGATGGGCTTGGGGCACTCATCCTGATCCCCTTCAAGTGCCTCAGATCTTCTATCTCCTGCACTCTCCTTCTGTGGCTCACAGCAGATGAAAAGCAAGCAGGGCTCTGCAGGAGGGACTTGTTTCCAAGCCTGTTGGCAAATGTCAGAAGATCCTCCCTAAAATAAACAGCTGGAATGCCTGCAGTGGGGCTCAGGGTGTCCTTGCTATGGATCCACCTCAGGAAGGAGAACTGGTGCTTGGCTGGAGGTGGATCTGCCAAGAGTCAACACTCTCTGTACCCAAACAAGGTGTTTCCTTGGATCAATAACACTTCTGATTTGCTTTCAAAGACAATCCCACAAAGTCAGGGCACTGGAAGCTCTAAGGAAGCAATAATACAGGAGAAGCAGAGCTGGGTTAGTCCAAAGGATGCTTTTCTCTCCCCAAACAATGCCTGCTCTGACACCTCCAAGGAACCTGAAGCCTTTCCATAGCCATGTGGCAGAGCTCAGTGCCATTCCCTTTAGTGCTGCCTTCCTCTTACCTATTTTTTGGCAGTAGCATTCTTTCTTTGCTTTCTTTCCTCAAACTACCTGAGTGTTAAAGCAGTTCCTGTCACCCCCTCCAGCTTTATATGCTCTATAGTGATTCATGCTTAGAAAGCTCTGCTCCCTTGCTGGGCTTGGATCCTGTGGCCACCCAGGCACTCACGTTCCTGCTCTGACTTTGAGGAGATTCACAGAGGAACAGTGGTAGAAATGGAGGGGTTTGGTCTCCTAATCCTAAACCATAGTCCCCAGGAGTAAGAATTGCTCAACCTCCTCAGCAGCAGATGTGTTTCTCCTACATGTGTGCTTAGCTGAACTCTTCTTTATCCTTCCAGTGATTTGGGGACTAGTGCTAGAGCAGCTGCTTTCAGTGTGCTTGAAGGCAACCTTTTCTTTTAGCTGCACTGCTGGACCAAGGCAAAAATTGCTCCAAGCCCTTCTAGCAACCTCTGTGTGAGGTTGTCTCCTGCAACTGCAAGCCTCCTGTCTCAGCTTCTGCTGCCTCCTGTCATAATGTTAGAGCTGGGAGCTTAGACAATTGTGTGCTGGATGCCACAGAGCTGCTCAGCAGGCACTGTGAGATGGGTGGCTTCTCTTTGGGGGTGAGGATTGTACTCACCTTGGGGAATAGCTGCTGGTGGAGAATATGAGAAAATGTCCCCTGGTTTCTCTTTGGGAGTAAGGAGTCTGCTGCAGCTTGGAGAAGTGCTGGCAGTGGAGAACATGCAGCAGCAGCAAAGTCCAGAGAACTTGTAGAGAACTTTCTTTCCCAGCTGCCTTCTCATCCAGCATGGCAACCCCAGTCCCAGTTACCAGCTTGTTTTCTGCCCTGCCATTGATTCCTGACTTTCCTGTGTCTTGACTTCCCTGCTGTCACTCTGCAGCTCCTCATCGTGCTCTTCAGCTGAACTTTGTTTGTTGAAGGGCATCTAGTTCACAGAGGAGTTTGTCACCCGAGATGCTTTGGTTCCTGGTTTAGCCTCCTGGGAGTGTTCAGAGCTGAGCTGCAGGTGGCAGGAAGCTCTTCCCTGGGTGAAAGCAACCTCTTGTCATCCAGGGCATCTTTTGGGTGCATTGCAGCCTCAGTCTGTGTGTAAAAAGGGAGTCTTCTCAAGTGCTTTGAGATCTTTGGCTGACATCTGCTCCTGAAGAGGTTGGTTGAGTTCTTGCTGTGTTTTTAGCAGCTACCTGGCTGTGCTGTGGTGCTGGCTGCAAGTATCTAAATGTGGCCTGGCTTAAACCATAGATATGTGACTCAACATTTTTCACAGGTACAGGCTAGTGACCAGGAAAAACATTGTGGGCAACCACAGTCCACAAAGGCAGCTTGGGACTTGATCTTGGGCAACCTTGAGGTTCCTCCTGCCAATGTGTGGGGTTGTTCTTCAAGGACCAGGAGCTTTGCTGAACAGTTCTTGAGTTTGTGAGTGAGCTTTGTGTCAAAATGAAGTTATTTCTCCTCCAGAGAGCAAGTCTTAACTGCTTTGGATTCTCTCCATATGGAGAGTTGGAACCTAGTGAAGTTCAACAAAGACAAGTGTAGGGAGGAATAACCCCATGGACCAGGACAGGTTAGAGGCAGCAGCTCTGCAGAGAAGGACCTGGGAGGGCTGGTGGGCAACAAGTTCACTGTGAGCCAGCAAGGTGCCTGTGTGGCCAAGAAGGCCAATGGGCTCCTGCAATGTGTGAAGAAGTGTGAGCAGCATGTTGAGGGAGGTTCTCCTCTACCTCTACTCTGACCTAGTCAGGTCACATCAGGAATTCTGTGTCCACTTCTGGGCTCCCCAGTTCCAGAGAGACAAGGAACTACTGGAGAGAGTCCAGCAGGGACTAGGAAGATGCTGAGGGCACTGAAGCAGCTCTGGCAGGAGGAAAGCTGAGAGCCCTGGGGCTGCTTAGCCTGGAGAAGAGCAGCCCCAGAGGGGAGCTGCTCAATGCTCAGCAAGAGCTAAAGGCTGGGGGCAAGAGGCTGGGGCCAGACTCTGCTCAGTGGTGCCCAGGGACAGCCCAAGGGGCACTGGGCACAGACTGAAACACAGGAGGTTCCCCCTGAGCAGGATGAGAAACTTGTTTGGTGTGAGGGTGTTGGAGCCCTGGCCCAGGCTGCCCGGAGAGGTTGTGGAGTCTCCTTGTGTGGAGAGATTCCAACCCCAGCTGGAGGTGATCCTGGGCAAGGTGCTGTGGGTGACCCTGCTTGATCAGGGGGGTTGGACTGGATG
Source organism: Galbula dea (assembly GCA_013399015.1). Lineage (NCBI taxonomy): Eukaryota > Metazoa > Chordata > Aves > Piciformes > Galbulidae > Galbula > Galbula dea. The sequence continues at coordinate 93,106 of VWZX01004127.1, read as the reverse complement.
ATCCCCAGAGGTCCCTTCCAGCCCTCATCACTCTGGGATATTCTGTTGTTAGGCTCTCAGTCCACGTTGCCACCCTGATGCATTATGTGCAGTCTCCAACCATCAAGTCCAGGGTTGACTTGTTTTAGTCAAACCAATTGTAACCAATTTGTTGCTGTCGTTGTTTCAGGAACCAATAAAATCTCGTGCACCCCAGCTCCATTTAGAGTACAGGTTCTACAAGCAGCTTGGCAGTGCAGGTAAGTGAAAGCACCTTTAAGCTCAAAGGAAGTTGGTTCCATGAAGTCGTAACAGTGACTATTGTGTTTGTTGTGGGGCTCTGGCTTCAGCTTGGTGATCTGGGCAACTTCTCCTAGCCTCCTGCAGGTTTCAGAGGGGATGTGCTTGGGATAACATCACAATGGTACTGGGTGGTGATGGGGACCTAAAAACCTGAGGTTCCTCCTGCCTGAGTGAGTGAGGATCTGACTGCTGGGGGAAATCTCTGTGTGTGTTTGTAAAGCCTGGGAAGTGCCAGGGGGTGCCAAGGTGTTTGTGTGCAGAGTGATAGACTTGAGGAAGGTGACATAAAGCCTTCAGATGTAGGAAATGGTGAAAGAAAAGAGCTTCTGTAACCAAACCATGAAACTTCATTGATATTTCATTATTTGCTAGATCTTAAGGGTGTCCAAAAGCCCCAGGGCTCAGTGTCCCCTGTGCCACCATAGCCTACAGCAGGTATGAGAAGTCTGTCACAGGCTAAGCCAAAGCAGTTGTGTTTTGGTGTTCTCTTGGTAGTCTGCAGCAGATGAGAGACTGCCACCACAGGCCAAGCCAAAGCAATTGTATTTGGGTGTTCCTTTGATTTTTGTTTCTGGTTTCCAGACCTTGGCCTTGTGTTTGGATTTTTCTTGCCTGATTTTGTGGCTGCTTTGTAAACCTACAGAGACTTTTCAGCCTGTGCTGTGCCCCATACCAAGGCTTGCCACAGCCTTGCCTACCCACTGCACACAGAAGCCTCTCAGAAGCAAAGACCTTCTCTCCTCCTTCAGTGCCTTGGTCACAGAGTGACCTTGGCCTTTGGCACATTTCCTTCATTACTCTCACTATTTTCTTTCCCCCACTTGCTTCTGCTTTGGTTTTTCCTGGTTGCCCTGGACAGAGCTAGCTTCCAGTGGCAGAGGATGTGCTCTGGTGTCCCCAGGGTGAGCAGAGTGGAGATGGATCTGCTCTGAGCTCTGACTGGGCAGTGCCTGGGCACTTGTTCTGCATTGTTCCCTTCTGCTTCTTCCAATGAATTTTCTCCTCATCCATGTCCTTGGTTGTGTGTAGCACATCCTCTGGGCACTGGCTGCTGCTGGGGCACTCTAGGTTTTCGGGGCTCTTTTTGCTCCTTACAGGATGCAGAATCAGGGGGGTGGGAACCAAGGAAGTTGGCACTGTTGGAAAGACTAAAAAGTTGTGGTGTGTTCTTGGGTTTGGCTTTTCAAACAGGACTTGTCTCTTTGAAATGAGATCTTCTCTCTAAGTTCTTGGTGTTCTGGTGGTGGCAACTGATACAAAGCTCCTGGTGGGTTGATGTTTTCACTTCATTCCAGTTGCCTGAGATTAGGACATTGCTGCTGCAACCTCTGCAGGCATTCATCAGCTGTAGGTTCACAGAAGGTGATGTTTGATTCTGCTTCTCACTCCCTGCCTCAGTTTGATTGGTGCTGATCCAGGCTTTGTCTCATGACACATGGATCCCCATCTGCCTTTTCTACACCTGTCAACCTTCTGCCACTCTTTAAAGATCATAGAAACACAGAATGGTTTGAGACAGAAGGGCTCTTAAAGATCATCTAGTTCCAACCCCCTTGCCATGGGCAGGGACATCTTACACTAGAGCAGGTTGCTCACAGCTTTTTCCAGCCTGCTCTTGAACACTTCTAGGGATGGGACATCTCCCACCTCTCTGGGCACCCTAGGACAAGCTCTCACCACCCTCACAGGAAATAATTTCTCCTTAATATGTAGTCTAACCCTCCCTCTTTTAGTTTAAAACTGTTACCTGTCATCCTATCACTGCACTCCCTAATCAGAAGTCTGTCTTTCTTATCTGCCCCTCTCAGTCCTGAAAGGCCAAGGTCTCCCTGGAGCCTCTTCCTCTCCAGGCTGAACAACCCCAACTCTCTCAGCCTGGCCTCACACCAGAGAGCTTCCAGCCCTCATGTCATTTCTGTGGCCTCCTCTGGCCCTGCTCCACCAGGTCCATGTCTCTCCTGTGCAGAGGGCTCCAGAGCTGGCCCCAGCACTGCAGCTGAGGTCTGAGCAGAGCAGAGGCACAATCCCCTCCCTTCCCTGCTGGCCACACTGTGGGGATGCAGCCCAGGACAGGGTTGGCTTGTGTGCTGTGAGCACACATTGCCAGCTCCTCTCCAGCTTCTCACCCACCAGCACCCCCAAGTCCTTCTCCACAGGCTGCTCTCAATGAGGATGTTACTGAGGAGCTTTTAAAACTGATCAGATTTTGGGGGCTTGGCATTATTTGGTCCAGATTAAGTGATTTGAATGGGGGTTCTCCTGTTCCTAACTCCTGAAGTCGCCAACACTTACCCACTCAGGGCATTTCTGCACTCTCTGCTGCTGTGCACACTACTGAAAGTCTGAGTGTGCTGCCATCCCTCAGCCATGAAGACCTTCCCTTCCAGACCTCCCTCCCCATCGTTCAGAGGGTGGCTGACTGTTGTCTCAGCTCCTTTTGCCAGTAGTTGTCAAGAGGCTGTTGGGAAGCCTCAGGAGCAACATGAGTCTTGTTTCTATCCCCATGTGGTCCCCCAGGCATCACAGCCCCAGCTCTGCTGATCTGTTGAATGCCATTAGGAGCTCTCGCCCTGGAGTTTTGCTCAAACAACTGGAAATTGGCCAGGAGCTCGGGTGGGGGATGTGAGCCACAGCTCTGGTCTCTTGATGGAACTTGCACAAATGTTGATGGAGACTGCCAGGACAGGACCAGGGATCTTTCACTTGGTGTCTGCACCCCAAGCTGAAGACAAATCTGTCTAGAAAACCAGATTGGTGCTCAGTATGTGCTGCCTTTGGGTCTGTTCTTGGTGATGTTGGCAGTGCCAGGCTCCCCTTCGGGGTCCTTGCTTCAAACCTTGGGCTGCTGGCACCAGGCAGCCTTGGAACTTCCAGCAAGCAGGATCTGCTTACTTGAACTTCTCCTAGGCTCAGCAGGTGAAGACTACAAGTGTCCAAAGCCATGGGGGGTGGGACTCAGAACAGGAGTGACTAGATCAGCCTGCAGGCTAAGAGCAGGCAGGGCACGGGTGGAGTGTGGGTTCCTCCTGGGGCTGCCTTCAGCTGCCTCACAGCCAGATGGTCTCTGGGAGCAGCATCCCTAGAAAGAGTCAACATCCTCATCACTTGCAACATTTGGAGAGAAAGTGGCATTTTAATGGTGATTTCCTTGATCTTGGATGTTCAGAGGAAGCATTTTGAAGGTCTGGTACTGTTGGATACTAACCATAGGAAGATGCAGGTTGGAAGGAAGCAGCTGACCATGGAACCTTTCTGCTGGATGTCTGTGTGTGTCCAAAAGGAGCATTTCATCTCCAGTATGTGTCTGGATGTGGCCACATGAAGTTGGGACTACACCAGATCAAGAAGGACAAGCTCCAAACTTGGGGAGCTTGAGGGTTTTGTGCATCAAACCCTGCAGAAGCCCGGCCAGTGTTGTAAGGAGGCAGGAAGGGTTCGATCTCTTTGGGACAGAGACTCACAGGTCTGTTCTGCTGGAGTATAGTCTGGGGCACATTGCACAGAATACTTGGGGAGGGAGGGATTTCACCCCCCAAATGTAGAACAATTGTCCAGTCAAATGCCTGAAGGATATGTCTTGGTATCAAGTGACCTGCTTCACTTGTTGCCATCAGCAAACCCTAGTGAAATTAGTCTTTCATTTTTTTAAGCTGTTGAGTCTAGTTTTACCTTTCCCTTGGTGCAGTTGAACCAAGCAGCAAAGAGCCAAATCATTCCAGGGGGATGAGCTTCCCTCTGAGGTGTTCCCACGTGATCAGAGGAAGCTGCCCCTTCCTCTCTGGCTTCCTGTGCCATGTGCTCAGCCAACACTGGTGTTTCAAGACTTCCAAGGTGGCATCTGCTGCCTCTCATCAGCACCAGCTTCATCTGCCACGGGCTCAGCTGAAGATCACTAGTCACCTTGGATTAGCTGAGGAGAAGCCTGGATTCCTTGTGCCTCATGCATCTGAAGGCCTGTTTCACTCTAGAGTAAGATCTGCTGGAGTAGGGAAGTGTTTGGTGGAGGGATCTAACTGGGGAGGATGTGGCTCCTTGTGGTGTTTCTCAGAACAGCTCAGTGCTGGTGGATATGCCAAATGGATTCAGAGTGTCCTAGGTCAGAAGGAACCAACAGGTATCTGCTGCTCTTCTGCAGGTCGTGGGTGCTGTCTCTGGTGTTTCTGTGAGCTCCCTGACGATTTCCTCCTACCTGGCCCCTCTCCATGGGGAGATGCTTGCTTATAGAGATGACTTTTCATGATTCTTCCTTGAACTTTGCTACCCCCCAAAAGAATCCTAGAACCATTCTGGTTGGAAAAGCCCTCTGAGATCAGTTCCCACCACCCACCTGCCACTGCCATGCTCACCACTAAACCATGGCCCCAGGCACCACATATCCATGGTTTTTGAACACTTCCAGGGATGAAGAAGAGGCAGAGGACCTGCTGCACAGTGACCATCTGCTGCTTGCTTCTGTCTCACTGTGCAATTAAATATTGAATAGCCTAAAATAGCATATGACTGCTTTACCTTCATGTAGGCAGGGAGACAACAAAGCAGCAAACAGCAGGCACAGAGTCCAAGACCTGATGGTCAGTCTGTAGGGTGTCTCAGGAAAGGACAAGAACTCCTTTGGCTTTGAGGTAGCCTGGGCTAGGATCTGTGTCATACTGAACTGTTCAGTGCTTGCTCTTTGTCAGAAAATCCATGCACAGGCATCCTGATGCAGAAGATTGATCCTGGCCTGGGCTGTCCCCCAGGGTCTCACTGTTACTGGGGGTGGCACAGTCAGTGCTGAATTTTCTTCTTGCTGCCCAGTCTCTGCCTGTGTCTGAAAGGAGCAGCACACCTATCCACAGGAGTAATGGAATGCTTTAGGCTGGAAGTGGCTTTGAAGGTCATCTAGGCTGAGTGGGATGGATGCTCCCCAAAAATGAGGCTCTTACTCTGTGGTCTGCAGTGAAGACTGGGTGTTCCTCTCCTCCGCAAGGCTGGGTCCTTGGCTGCTGAGCTTTCCCTTTCTCTGAGGCTTTGTACAGCTACTTAAATTTGTCACTTCCATATCCTCAGGACAAGAGGAGCTCCTCCTCTGACTGGACTGGATGCTTTTCCCATCTCCTGGGGCTGCTGGAAGCAGTTCAGGTCTCCAGTATGTTTCCAATGTTGGATCAGTCACTTGAGAATGCCATTTGTCCCCTGTACTTAAGTTTGTAAGGGAGAGCCTTGGCTTCTTGTCAGTCATACAAGATCTGGAATCCTCAGGCCCTGCAGCCTGCAGAATGATGAGTGGAGGAGGAGCTGCATCCCCACCCCTGGCTGAGCTTTGAGTGTCTGCTTCCCTGTGGGGAACTGGTCAGACAGACCCAGCTCCTAGCTCTTGGAGTGGTGACAGTTCTTGGGCACTGTACCAAAAGGCTGAGCTCTTGCTTTGCTGGAGCTGCCCTCTGCTCACCCAGCAGCTTCACAGCACCCTGCTCCTTGGTTTGGGGTGAGTAAAGCAGTTTGCACAGCTTGCAGGAGTCCTGCCAGGCCACTTGGGCCACCTTCAGCAGGTGGCTCCTACTGGGAGCACACTAAGCTCTTGGGGATTGCATTGGCCTTGTCTTCGGGGCTCTCTTTGCTTATTGACCTGGTTTGAGGATCTTCAGCAGCTATGGCCTTTTTGTTTTAAGGCTAATTCCAGCTTCTCAGCTTTCCTCCAAGTTCAGCTCTCCTCTAGACTTCACAGGGGCCACATCTCTCCCCAGGTTCTTATTGGCAGCTCACATTGACCAGCAAGCAGTGCCCATAATTCCATACCAGCAGGGGCTGGGCTGGCACTGGCAGTGCTCGAGCCTGCAGTGTGCAAGGTGGGGCCCACTGCTCTCAGCTCTAGCAGGAGACACTTCCAGTGGGTTTGAATCATAGAATCATGAAGATTGGAGAAGACCTCTAAGATGGAGTCCAACAATTCACCCAACACCACCATGCCCCTGAGCTGTGCTGTGAAGTGCCAGTCTCCACATCTGAAGCTTTTTAAGCCTAAGATCCTGCTGTGTTTCCTGCTGTAGGAACCTCTGTGTCCTTAACCCAGTGCCACCAGCACATCTCTCACCTGCCAGGTCTTTAACCTCCCTTTGCCAAAGGGAGGCTGAAGAAACTGTTCCTGGTCACATCTGGAAAGCCACAATGTGCTGGGGAAGGGAAGCATGACAGAGCTGGGCTGGCTCCTGGCCGTGACAGCAGAGCCCTTGGGGCTGCTCCATGTCACTGGGTGCTGCAGGAGCAGACCTGGATGCTGCAGGCATGTGCCTCTACAGCCATCAAGCTGATGTCTCTCCTCAGCCAGCTGCTGTCACATCCAATGGAGCTGATGGAGCCATGGCTGCAGAGACTCCCAGCAGAAATGGAAGCCAATGCTGAGACTTCAAGATGAAGCTATGCTGGTTGATGGGGGGGAAAAGACTGAACCTCCTTCTGCAGGCCTTGCCTGGCTGAGAAGCTGAGGCAGGCACATCTGTTGTGGTGATGTATGCTGTCAAGGGTCAGGGCTGGGCCAGCCACCAGAGGGGTGCCAGATACTGTCTATGAACCCCTCTCCTTCCCAAAGGGAAGAAGGGAGAAACACTTGTGGGTTGGAAAACTGAAACTGCTTTAATGAAAACAATAAGATGAAAGACAGACAAGTATATACAGACCACTGTGGAACCAAGCCCCTCATGGCAATTACATCTCTGTCACCACTGATGCTGTGGCAGCACTGGGGAAGTCCCAGACTGGACTCCATCCAGACAGGAACCAGATTCAGGAGCTGGGTTTGGGAATTGGATTCAGTAACTCATGGCTTGGGATCAAAGGCAGAACAGGCAGAGTCCTCCTCAGACACTGACCGTGGGAGAAGAGCTTGGCCCTCCTGAGCCCTCAGCTTTATCCTGAAGATGATGTCCATGGGATGGAAACCCTTGTTGGTCACTTCAGGGTCACCTCTCCTGTCCCCTCCTCCCCACAGATGCCACCTGTGACTTACTGCACCCCAAGGTGGGGCACAAGCTGCAGCAGTGCCCTTGGTCTGCAGAGGAGCAAGTCTAAGACAGAGCCTTTCAGCAGCCTAAGCCTTGGCAGAAACTCTCCCCATGGAGTGTTGTCAGAGACTGCCTGGGAGAACATGCTGTGAGCTGCAGAAGGTGCAGCCCTGAGAAGAGGCTGAGCTGGGAAGTGACATCACTGAACAGAGCTGGTTCTGTTCTAACTCAAAGCAGGCCATACACCTGCAAACCTTTAACTGTTTTATCTTCCCCCAAAGTATGTTTGTCTCTCCCATTGTAAGCCTTTTTTGAAGAGCCCTTTGACAGGACCATTTCTGTATCCCTGGGAGCCCAGTGTCTTTCCCAGGGTGTGACCATGGCTGAAGCACATCTCCACACAATCAGGAAGCTGCTCTTCAATCCTGTGCTTCCACACAAAGAAATAATTCACCTGGGCAGCACTGGCTTTCCAGCAGTGCCCAGCAGCTGAATGCACACTTCAGAGGACCTCAGCCATCTCCTTCCCCCGTGGTTAACAACTTGCAAGGAGCTTTGCCTCGGGCAGGTAAAAGAGAGTCCTCCTTACTTGTAGGTTCCTTCTGGCTGTGTTGAGCTGATGATGGGGGTCCTGCCAGCTTCTGCCTGCATGCCTAGCTTTGATTCAGTCGTGGTTTCTTTTGCCATCAGCTGGTGGCTGAGTCACCTCTTCCCCCCCGGCTCCTTCCCAGTCCCACCTTGGCACATCTGATTCCTTGCAGGCAGCGTGCGCTCAGCTGCGGGCGCTGGCCCCGGGAAGGGCTGGAGGTGACATCAGCCAACGGAAGGAGCCTCCAGGGGTCCTGGTGGGAGGCAGGAGAGAGGAGGCTGTGACACCCTGGAGAATCCTAGGCAATGGAGAAGATCAGTGCTGTCCCCAGCCCACGCAGTGGCTGAGTCAGAGTTAGCAGCAGAAGGGCCTGAGTCAGGGAGGGGTATGTCCTTCCCTGCAGAACAGCCAGGGCTTCTGTGCTTTTGGTGTCATTTTGGCTCTGTAAACAAGTTCACCTCTTAATGAAGTGTGGAGTCTCTGTGCTTGCTTCTGGACCTCTCTCTGTTGCACAGCTCGCTGTAGTGAAGAGGTGTGTTTCCTCCTCAGGGAGGAGGACCAAGGGAAATGAAGGTGGTAGAAATAACTGAGCCTTCTCCAGAACTCCAGGCAATACCTGCCCCTCGATTTTCCAGTGCAGCTGAGCTGTCTGCAGCTCCATGCTGTGCAGTCACTTCCCTTTTGGGCTTTGCCTACCTTGAGCACATTTTTCTGATTCCTTCTTGCTCCTGCTTTACTCATGCCCTACTCTAAGCTTTTTAGGCACTGGTGTCCTTTCTAAAGCAATCCCTTCCATCCTGCTTGCACAAGGTAGCAGCTAGGTGGGGGTGATGTTGATAGGGCTGGTTCCACAGCGGCATGGAAACAAGTCCCCCTGCTGGAGCATGCTGCCAATACTATCTCTTCCCTGGGGAGCTCCCTGTGCCCAGTGCTTTTTCCCAAGGGAGCTGGAGGAACTCGAGGCCGTGGGGAGGCTTAATGCAGGTGTCTACACCCCTCTTTGATTGAGGAGTGTGAGCATCCATATCAGCCATTGCTTGTGGTCACTTGAATCCTACTCATGTTTGCCACCTTGGTTGGGGTTGAGCCAGCAGATCACCCCATAGCAAGGTGCTGGCTTGGGGCAGGTGGGGATTGTCCCTCTGTGCCCTCCAGTGGCTTGGTGTTGGCATGGAGTCGTGTGTGGCCGGTGCCTGAGGAGGCATCGGAAGGACAGGGCTGATCAGAGCTGGCACAGCAGGGGAGAGGGCTGCAGCCTTCTCCTGGGAACAGCTGCAAACACTTAGGAAAGGAAGGGCTCAGTTGCTAGTAGTAGTCAACAAGTGTTCAATTACTAGTAGCATTTAATGAGTGTTCAGTTGCTGGTAGCATTTAGTGAGTGGCTTCTCTGTGCAAGGTGGTACAAAACTGACGTCTGTTTGCATGGAGAACACCTTGCCTCTTTGGGTCCCATCTTGTGTTCAGTCCTTTCCCTACTTCAGATCCTAGCACCTGTTTTAAGCTGTTGAGTTACTCTTCTAACAGGGAGGAAAAGTGCTGCTTCCTGCATTCTCAAACCGTGGGAAGAGAGGTGCTGCTGGGGAGCAGCTTGAGATGTCCCAGCAAGGAGATGTGGTTTGAGCCATGGGGAAATGGCCTTTCTCAACAAGGGCAACACATAGAACCATCAGATCATTAACGCTGGAGAAGACCTTTAAGATCATTGAGTCCAACAGTTAAATTACACTGCCAGGTCACCACTAAACCAGGTCTCTCAGCACCACATCTCCATGTTTTCTGAACACTTCCAGGGATGGTGGCTCCACCACTGCCCTGGGCATCCTGGGACAATACTTAACCACTCTTGCAGAGAAGAAATTCTTCCTAATATCCAACCTGAACCTCCCCTGGTGCAACTTGAGGCCCATTCCTCTTGTCCTATCACTTGTCACCTGGGAGAAGAGACCAAGCCCCACCTGGTTCCAACCTCCTTTCAGGGAGTTGCAGAGAGTGAGAAGGTCTCCCCTGAGCCTCCTCTTCTCTAGGCCAAGCAGCCCCAGCTCCCTCAGCTGCTCCTCACAACACTTGTGCTCTAGACCCTTCAGCACCTTTGCTGCCCTTCTCTGGACACACTGCAGCACCTCAATGTCTTTTCTGTCCCTCAGACTTAGCTGCACCCCTAAAGAATGAGGATCAGTGGCTTCATTAGGAAGTGCAGGTAATCAATGAACTTTAGAACTCCAGAGATGTCTGACTTCAGAGCTTTTGAGTTGCAAAATAAAATGTGGTGGCTTCTTGTAAGACCCCAGCTGAAGCCTGCTTGCTTTCAGAGCTTGCTGGTGATCTCTGGAGAATATTTTACTGTCTAAAAATACTTGTGTTTGGTTTTTCCTGTGGCAGCTCCCTGGCTCAGAATGGCTTCATGAGCAGGCACATCTCAGCACCCCTTCTAGCCTCAGAAATGTTGACTTTCTTGGGCTAAATTTAGGCCTTGTCAATGGGAAGCTATCAGATGCTTTTAGCACGAGGCCATTAGTGTTGGGAGAGGAGATGAGGGCAGTTTCCTTTTTACATTCCAAAAAGTCCTTCTGCATCTCCTCCTCCTCTGATGTTCATTGCAGCAGTGGCAAGTTAAAGCCCAGGGAGACTGGGCAGGGTGTGGGGGGGAACAGCAGGATGCTGGAAAGCTGGAACATGCCATTCCTGCAGACAATTTACCTTGAAGCCTCACCTGCTGGTCAGAAATCCATAGCAGTCAGACTCATCTGAGTCATCCTAGATGCCTCATTGGGTTCTTCTGATAGACAGCAGTGTCTACTAAGAGTGTGTTGCATGATGCCTGGTGGAAAAGGACCTGAAGGGTTGGTTAACAGAGGCCGAATGAGGCAGCAGTGTGCCCAGGTGGCCAAGGAGGCCAACAGCATCCTGGCTTGGATCAGCACTAGTGTGGCAGCAGGACTAGGGCAGGGATTGTCCTCCTGGACTGGGCACTGGGGAGGCCACACCTCAAATCCTGGGGTCAGTTTTGGGCTCCTCACTCCAAGAAGGACATTGAGGTGCTGGAGTGTATCCAGAGAAGGGCAGTGAAGCTGGTGAAGGGTCTAGAGCACAAGTGTTGTGAGGAGCAGCTGAGGGAACTGGGGTTGGTCAGCCTGGAGAAGAGGAGGCTCAAGGGAGACCTTCTCACTCTCTCCAGCTCCCTGAAAGGAGGTTGGAGCCAGGTGAGAGTTGGTCTCTTCTCCCAAGTAATGAGTGATAGGACAAGAGGAATGGGCCTCAGGTTGCACCAGGGAAGCTTTAGGTTGGCCATGGGGAACAATGTCTTCCATGTAAGGGTTGTCAAGGCCTGGCCCAGGCTGCCCAGGGCAGTGGTGGAGTCACCATCCCTGGAGGGATTGTAAAGCCACGGAGATGTGTTGTTGAAGGACATGGTTTAATGGTGACCTAGCAGTGCTGGGTTAATGGTTGGACTTGATGATCTTGAAGGTTTCTTCCAACCTTGCTGATTCTGTGAATGAAAGCTGCTGACACTGGCTGTGTTTGAAGAGGTTTGTAGGTGAGATCTTGGCCCAGTGGATGTTGGTAGCAAAGCTGCTGTTTCAGCCAGGACTTTACTCTGATTTGAAAATGAAGAGCAGGGTAGGTCCTCATTAGTGTAATCAGCTTAAATGAGTTGTCTGCTCTCAAGCAGTTTGTTTAATTGCTTTGGGAGTTGTTGCATTTCAGCTGTAGAGGTTCAGCTCTCACACGGTTGCTGTTTCTGCTTCTGCTGGGTAATTTTGTGTTCTGGGATTTGGACAAAGAAACTTTCTGCTCTGAATGAGAATCCTGTCACAATCTAGGTCCCATTCATCAGTGCTGCTTTAGAATCACCCAGAGCTGCTGCTGCACTGTTGCTGCTGTTTGTGTCTCCTCACCCTTCCCTGTGGAGAGCAGCTCTTGGTGCTCATGTCGAGCATCGTTGTACGTCGAGTGTCAGCTGTTGTTTTGCTGCTGGATTGCTTCTCCCCCACCCCCTAGACCTGATTTGGGGTTCCTCAGGAGCATCTCCCCTCTGCACCACTGCTCAGCTTGGAGGCCTCCATGAGGAGAGGTTATGAAATGCTTCTGTGATTCTTCTTGAAACTGAAGAGTCAGCTTCTCTGTATTTGGCCACACCACATCTAAGAGTAGTGGAAACCAGTTTCCCTTGGGAGCAAACCCAGACTGCTGCAGCAGAAGCTACCAGTGATGTTCTGTTGTCACAAGCTGCAGTTGTCTCCTGGCTGTTTGATGTGTGGGGACTTGGCTTTTGCCCCTCCCTGCTGGAGGTGTCACGTGTGGCTTCCTGCACTGGCTGCCTTGTCTCACCTCGGGTGTGTTCTGGGCTGCTGGCTGCTCCACGAGGGTTACTGCTGGCCTCTGCTGCTGCCCATCTACAGATATCAGTACCTAGCCTCTGCTCCAGCAGAGGAATTCCACTTTCTGTGCCTTCCCCCTGGGGCAGGTGCTGCACAATCAGATTTTCCTTGGCCATACTCTGTGGTTGGTATCTCTCTGCCAGCTGTCATTTTATGTCCAGCCCTGGCAGTGCCTCTGGACTCTTGTCTCTATGGCTTGTATGCATGGTGACTGCTCTAATGTGGCTGTTAGGCTGTGCTGGATGCCTGATGGGTTCTTAGGGCCATTGGTCATGTTGTAAAGCTGCAGGACAGTGCTGCTTGAGTCAGCTAGACTCACAGAATCTGGTTGGTTGGAAAAGACCTGGACAACCTGCTCTAGTGGGTGGCATCCCTGCCCATGGCAGGGGGATTGGAGCTAGATGATCTTCAAGGTCCCTTCCAAACTGGGCCAGTCTGAATCTGTGAATCAAGTCCAATTATTAACCTATCACTGCCCTTCTCTGGACACACTCCAGCATCTCAATGTCCTTCTTGGAGTGAGGAGCCCAAAACTGACCCCAGGATTTGAGGTGTGGCCTGCCCAGTCCAGGAGGACAATCCCTGTTCTACTCCTGCTGCCACACCATTTCTGATATGGGCCAGGATGCTGTTGGCCTTCCTGGCCAGCCAGGCACACTGCTTGATCTTGCACTGGCAATGTGCTGACAGGTGTAGTTCCCTGCTATTAATCCTGCTCAGCTGAAGCTCTCCCCAAGAGCCCTGGTCCTGCTGTGTGTTGCTGTTTCCCCAAGTTCAAGCTCAAGCAATCACCAAGGTTTCCTTGGGTTGATCCAACCTCTTGCCAGGCTACGTGGTGAGACAGGTGAGGGTGGAGCCAGGATGGGATGGTCCCTTTTGGTGACAGGAGCAGGGAAGGTTTTAGCATCTTGGGAAACCTGAGGCCAGTCATGTGGCTGCTCAGGAGCACGGTGGAGGCAAGCTGGGAGTTTTGGGCTTTGATGTCTGCATTTGCTCTGGTTCCAGCCACAGTGCTTTCATCTCCCAAGGCTTTGCTAGCTTTTTGCTGTGCTCAGCTTGAATTTTTTCCAAGACGTTGCACTGCTGAAGTAGCAGAACTTGCCTGTGGATTCCAAGCCCAGTGATCAGTCTGTGTTTATTGGAGTGATAAACCTTCCACGAGAGCAGGGCTCCTGTACAAAGCCAAGTCACTCAGCAGCAAGCCCAAAGGGAGCTCACCTGCTTTCTGCTTGCAGCAGCCTCCCCTGTCATCCTCTGCTTGTTCTCCAGAGGAGAACCTGCACAGGTCATGTCTGGATTGTCTTCCCTGACTCACTTGTTCTTGCTGGGTGCCATGGAGCAATTCCTTGTTTAGATCTGATTCCATACATTCATTTCCTTAAGCTGCTCGTGGTTTGTATTTCAAGAGCTGAGCTGAAATCCTCTGCTCTGCCTGTGCCCTTTCAGCCTGTGCTCTTGGAACATACAACTGCTCACCCAGGACAGGTTGCTTCCCCAGCTGCATGGGTTTGTTTGACCTTTGCAGTCCTCTGCTGACCCAGTTGCTCACCATTAAACCCTTCACATTTGACTGCCCAGACAAGAGACTTTTTTTCTTTCCCCTCAATCCATCCCTTTGCTTGGCAACCTCCTCCTTAAGGATGTACGGCTCTGCTGGGGATGTTGAGGGAGTCCCTGTGGTTCACCATGCCAGTGGACTCAGTGGCACCAGGACACATTGCTTGTTGCTGAACTGGAGCCAGAGCACAGCATGAAATATGCAGGTGGGCTGGGACTGTACAGAAGGTAATGCAGATGTTCCTAGGCTGCCTCTTTTTTGCAGCTCCTCAGAAGATGATCTCTGTGTCTCAGCTTTGCAGAGAACCACCTTGAAGCCATCTAACCCTGCTTTGGATCCTGCAGGCAACAGAGAGAGGGGGGCACCCTTTCATGTTTACATCAGGCTTACAGCTTTCCCTTCCTAAAGGGATGCTAGGTGTTGACTTGTGTTTGAGTGAGCTGAGGGTGCATTACCCTGTGTCTCTCTTAGCTTGATTTCAGTAATTAGAGTGGAGTTGAGGAGCCATGGCTTGGGCTGGGAGGCTCTGCAGGACTCATCAGTGATGCTCCTTTGGGTCCAGGAAACATCAGGGTCTGAATATTAGATCTATGTTAGCAGCATCTTTATTCTAGCAAAGCCAGTAGGTAGGTCCCTGCCTGCAAAGCTGGCAGCATTGCTGCTGAAAGCCCTCAGAGGGAAAGTGGAACCCTAAAAATATGCCAGAAACTAATAATTGTCTTCTGTAGGCTGGCACTTGGGCTGCTTTTTATAATGCTCTTCACTACTCCTTCACCTTGTCAGAGCTCCCACCAAGAGCAGAGCCTTCCTGAGCTTCAGAGATGAGAAGGGTACTCCAAGCTCTTGGCTGGGAGGGCTTTGAGTGGGCAGAGCTGACTGAAGGAGCTGGGACCCCTGAGAGCACTAAATCCTTGTGTTCTTTCTTTCCTTACATGAAATCCTCACCTCTGGAGTCTGGCTGCAGTTTCTCTTCCTGGTTCTTCTGCCAGGAGGAGTTTAATTTTAATTGCAGTGCTCTCTCTACCAAGGAAGGCTTTAAATGTTCTCCTTTCTCCTTGCTCTGGGAATGGGATTCTCCACCTTCCTGAAGAGCCTATCTGCAGTTTTATCCTCCCATATTCCTTCATCTTAGTGGTTTCCTTCCTGGAGTGTACTTTGCAGGACTGTTATCCTGATGGAGGATGTTGTGGTTGGAAGCACTCACTGTGTGGATGTCTTGAATCAGGAACGGGCTCAGTTTTCAGCTTGTCTGTTACTCTCTTCTATTGTTCTCAGCAAAGCAGAGATGATGACCTTGGTCTTGGAGGTGATTGTGTAGAGACATCCTCAGCAGCTCAGTGGCTCCCCATCAGTTCCTTCCAGAGCTGCTGCAATTACTGGAGCCTTCAGCACTAAGCTGCTGGCACAAAATCATCATTTCTGCTGATTCAGGGATATTTGAAAGGGGTTTGGAGCTGCCTGGACCCCATCCCAACATTGTTTGGCTTTCTGAATTGCTTCTGCATCAAACCAGCTTGTTTTCTTCAAGGACTTAATTGCTGTTAATGCTTCCTAAACCATGAAACTCTGTTAGGAGCTCCCAAGACCAGGCTGGGTCAATGTTTTACCTAGGACATAAAGTTCCAGCTAGACTGGGAATTCCTGCAATGCTCTGTGACCCCTCATGAATGCCCCCTGATGACCCATTCCCCAAGCATGGGAGAGAGGAAGGAGATTAAAATCATCCTCTGGTAATCTTTTGTCCTTGTTGAGTAGTCCATGGGAGCTTAAGTTCTGTAATGGTTCAGCTCCAGGCACCTCAGCATCACCTTTGCTGTGTCCTTGGCAAGCCCCTGGGTGCTGTTGGGGACTGAAGGAAACTTCCCCAAATCTGGGGCAGGACATCAAGTTATTCTGCCAGGGACATGCTCCAGAGGCTGTGTTCCCTGCTCCTGCCGCCTGGGCTCAGCCACCTGAGCACACCATGGAGCAGGCACACAGAAGCACAGGGCTTGGGAGGGACCTCTGGAGATCAGCTAGTCCAACCTCCCTGTCAGGGCAGGCTCACCTCCAGCAAGTGGCCCAGACCCTGTGGGGTTACAGGGGCTATGGAACTCTGCTGTCTGAGAAGCAGTGAAGTGTTTTAACTGCTTTTAGTCGTGATCTCAGGATGTCAGCATAGGTGTGTGCCTGCACTGACTCCAAACGTGCCATGAACTGTAGAATCACTCTGCTTTCAGCTCCCATGCTGTGTATATTCATGGCCCTTTGTGAGGAAAGGCTGCACATGTGCCCAGCCTGTACCCTGAGGAGCAGGGTGTCCTATCTCTGGGTGTTCCAGCAAGGATGATGTTTTGCCATAGGAGAAAACCTCTATTGCAAAACAAAAAGCACCCCTGCCATTGTGTTTTGGAACTGCTGATGAGTACAGCAAGAGTAAACTTTGTGCAGTGTCGTGGTGAAAAGCAGCAGCTGTGTGTTATCTTGGTTGAAGAAACAGCCCTTTGTTGGACTTGCCTCATTTCTGGTATCATTAGAGATCAGGAAAAGGTTTTATCATCCAGAGGGTGGTGGGGCTCAGGAGCAGCCTCCCCACAGAGGTGGTCACAGCACCAAGCCTGGCAGAGTTCAAGAAGCATTTGGACATTGCTGTCAGGCACACGGGGTGATTCTTGGGGTGTCCTGTGCAGAGGCAGGAGCTGGACTTGATGATCCGTGTGGGTCCCTTCCAGCTCAGAATATTGTGTGATTCTGGGTGTGATTCTTTGGTTTCTGTCAAGGGCTATCCTCTCCCTGACTCCTCAGACTGTGCCAGCCCATGTTTGGGGTTGTTCTGGTGTCAGTGTTCGGTGCAATGTAGGGAACTCCATGTCTTGTTCCATAAGTTCAAGCGTTTGAGCTGCCAGAGCTAGACCCTTTCATGTGGTCATGTTATTGCTTTGAAATCCCTTTGGCTTGTCAAGGGTGTAGCTGAGCAAAGCCTGCACTGATTCAACCTTCAGTTCATGGCCAGTGTCTGCTGAAAAGGATTTGCTCACTGGGCAAGATCAAACAGAAAGGACACTCCAGAGGTGCAAATAAAAGCTCTGCCTGCTTGAAAGGTTTCCACTCAAGAGGAAGGCTGTGAACCTTGCCCTGTTGACTGATTTCCATTCTTCTTGTATCCTTGCAGCTGAAGGACTTCCCCAGGTGTATTACTTCGGGCCGTGTGGGAAGTACAACGCCATGGTACTGGAGCTGCTGGGGCCTAGCCTGGAAGATTTGTTTGACCTCTGTGATAGGACATTCACGTTGAAGACAGTCTTAATGATAGCCATCCAGCTGGTGAGTGACCATGGGCAGGCTTCTGCCTGGCAGCCTCCACTTGTGTCAGCCCTGGCTGTGTCAGCCCTGGGGTAGCTGAAGGATGGGCATGGTACTGGGCAAGGTTGAGTTTGGGTTGGAAAGGGGACTTGCAAAGATCCAGTCCAACCTCCCTGCCACAGGCAGAGACATCATTCACTAGATGCTTACAGCCCTGTCCAACCTGACCCTGAACACTTCCAGTCATGGGCATCCACGGCTTCTCTGGGCAACCTTCTCCAGTGTCTCCCACCCTCAGAGCGAAGAATTTCTTCCTTGCGTTTAACCTAAATCTACTCTCTTCCAGTATAGAATCCTTGCCCCTTGTCCTGTCCCTCCAGGCCTCAGGACAAAGTCTCTCTTCATCTTCCTCACCAAAGAAAGCTTCTCAGGTTGGAGAAAAACTCCTGCTTCTGAAGGGAAGGTCACATTATGCTTATTAGCAAACTTGTTCCTTGCATAGCAGAACCAGTGAAGCTGGATTCCTGTGGACTTGCATCCTGTGTCCCCTACGTGGCCCTGCCCCAGGATCTGCCCCAGCTCCCTCTCTCTGTTTGGACATCCCCCAGAACATCTCATTTCTTACCTGCTCCCCAGGACACAGGGAGCCCAGCACCCTCCCACACTCCTACTAGTTTTACTGGTTTGGTGCTACCAGGCTGCTGATAGACTGAAACCTCTGGGAGCAATGGGAGCTGAGCTCTCCTTAGCCAAAAGAGCAGCATTTGAGGTCTCTGCCTTGGTCAGACTTGGTCAAAATTAGCCAATGGGATTAAATGACTAACAGTTGGAAAAGAATAGATCTATTATTTTAGCAGCATCACAGAGCCCCTGATTTGCCAGAGAAGGAAATGAAGCTGAAAGTGGTTGCTTGGAGTTGTGTTTGTGTTAGAAGTGGCCAATGTGAAAGCTGAGCATGCTAAACATGGTGAGTGAACTTCCACCAGTCAGAGGCAAGGCCTTCTGGCAGCAAGCTGGACCAAGCCATGGGGAAGAGTTTTTTGGCTGTTGACCATCAAAATCATCTTGTGTAAGAGACACCAGACCAGCCTTTAAACAGGAGGAAGTTTTGATCTCTGTTCTATATTCAAGCAGGTGGAACAAGGGCTCAGATTTCTCAGGAGGGTTTAAGGAGGGGATTGTCCATTGAGACCAGATCCTGAAGAGTTACCTTTTTGGAGGAAGAGGGTTTATTGCTCTTGTTTCCATGGCAGGAGACAGGAAGATAAAAGCCATGGGTTTCTTTGGCTCTGGATAAATGTCACAACCATCCTCCCATTTCTCAGCCACAGAGCAGGGTCCAGGAGATGTTCTCCCCTCCTAGGGGTTTCTCTGACGTCTGGAGTGGAGATTTGTGACTCCAGAGCTGGACTTGGCCAACCATGGCTGTGGAAATCCTGCCATCTCCCATCCAGTCCTATGAGAAGATGCTGTAATTGGTTCTTGTTACTGTCCAACTAGCAGAGCAGATGTTAACGCTGCTGCACAGGCACTGGTAAAACCAATTCCAACAGTTTACTGCGAGCTCCTTGCAGTGGTTTCTCTGTCTGCAGAAGAATTAGCATGGACATCAGAGCTGGTGGTTCAAACACAAAGGAGTGGGCACCTTGTCCCTGCATCCAGCATATTTCTGGAGTGGGAACTCCATTTCTTCTCTTCTGCCTCTGAGCAGTGGCCTTGAGTCAGGCCAAGGTCATGCTGCACAGGCACTGCTCCTTTCACCTTGGGCAGCCAGCCTGGCAGGGCGATGTGGTGCAGCTAGTCAGCAGCTTCCCATCAGCAGGGTGGGGAGCACCTTGTCAGGGTGAATAAAGCATGGAGGCTGCTCTGGGAAACATCTTTCTGACTTGGAGAACGTCTTTCAGCCATCACTGGCTGTGTGCAGCTCTCTTGCAGCACGTCATGAAGCATCCAGGCAGAAGGAAGCAAAGAGAAAGGAATATGAAAGGCCCAGCAGCATCTGTGGAAGCAGAAAGGCGGGTAACTAACTCTCTGGAATAGGAAAGACCCAGCAGAATCTGTGGAAGCAGAGAGGCAGGTAACTAACTCTCAGGAAGTGCTGCTGGAGTGTGTCTGTTCATCTGCCATCTCAGCTGTCCTCGCTCTTGTCCTGCCCAATGCAATGTGCTCTGAGTTCTTAAGGAACCCAAAAAAAACCCCCAAACCCCCACTTTTTTTTCCAGTTTGTGTAATTGCTGTTGGCACGTTGAACAACTGAGCTTCTCTGGTAGCAGGGACAAATCAACTGAGGCAGTCAGGCTCTGTTTGAAAGCTTGTTTCATGTGGAGAGGCGAAGAAACGCTTTGTTCCTGTTGCAAGGGTTACGTCTTCCTTTGGATTGCTTCCTAACGTGCCTTTTGGCCTTCCAACCTGCTGCTGCAGCCTGCAGGTGATTCAAAGCCTGAAAGATGGCTGGAGTGCAGAGCATCTGCTCTGTTCTGCATCACCCTAGAATTGATCAGAGCAGAATGACTGTTAGCTGTCAAACTCATTTTCTCAGTGCATCGAAATCAATCAGCGTGGGGAGGGGAGGGAGCAGCCACAAGTGCTGTTACCTTGTTTGAAGAGCCTTTCAGCAACTCCTGGCTTTTTAAGACCAATTCACCTGCAGGTTGATTTGTTTCCTGTCTGCTGCCCTCCCTGTGCAGTATTTTGGACTTGATAAGGAGTGCTGCCCCCTTCTGCCTGCTGCTTCTTTCTGGGTGGTGGAAATGCAGCAGGTTTTCCTTAAGGTGTCTGATAAACCTCTGGGAGCAGGATGGAGTGATCACATGCATTAGGAGCCTTCAGCCAAGTGTGGATCCAAGATGTGTAGAGAGAGAGAGAGAGAGATGTGGGTTTGCCAGCTGAGAAGATGCCTGCATTCAGAAGAAGAAACCAGAGAGCAGTCAGGGTCTGTCTGCCCAGCAGTGCTCACAGTCAAGGTGGCCTATGTGAGGTTACTGCAGGGAACAAGCTGGAGCTGCAGAGCTGTTCCAGTGCAGAACCACTCAGGAACTGGGGACGCCCCATAGGGAGCTCCCTGGGGTGATGACCAGCTGGTGATTCTCGCCTCAGCTGTTCCCCAGTCCTGACAGCCTGACGTTGTGAGCTGCACCACGGCGGTGCGGCAGTGACCTCTGTGGACTGCGGCTGGTTAGTGCAACATGTGGAGGTGGTGAGAGCTTTGGGGTGGTTTCCTGGTGTTGCAAGCCTGCAGCCTTGACAGAGAGGATTCAAATGGCATTTCCACAGAAGCATCTTGCTTCTAAAAGCCGCCTTGTCCTGAATTGTGCAGGGCAGCCGTGGACCAGGGCAGCCATCAAGGGGAATGCACATCTCCTTTCCAACCTGAAAAGGAAGTCAGAAGGTAATAAATGAAATGAAACCAAGAGTTATTTCCAATTGGAGTCATCTTGTTAGGAACTCAAAGGAGAACTGCCTGGGGACCTGGTCAGGCTTCATCTGTGATATATTTGGGTTCAGAAACACAATTAATGATGAACATCTGAAGAAGATGTGTTGTAAGAGGGGAAGTAGCCTTCCATGGCCTCAGAAGTTGAGCTCCTGCCCTTCTCCAACCAACTGCCAGAAGAAAGTTAAGGCAAAAGCTAAATAAATATCCAGCTTCTCCTGGGTGACAACCAAGGAGATGATTATTTTTAGTCAGCACTGAGGATTGTAAGGCTTCTGCCTGCCCAAAAATCCTCCTTCCAGGAGGAATCTGGCGTGTCTAAGACAACATATGGGTCGAGGGAGGAAGGTGGTAAGACACAGAGCAACAAGGGAAGGTTGTGGGCAAGGGAAAGGCTCTTGGTAACCAGTTGAGTATGTTTGAAATCAATACAAAAAGGCTGCTGCTATTCCCCGTGGCGTCCTTCCAAGAGCTGTGTCCCAGAGGAAGCGTTTCAGAAGCAGCCCTTGAGATTTCTTTAGGAATATAATCAGGGAGCACAGTTCAGTAGCTGGAGGAGGGAGGGGAGGAGAAATTCCTCTTCCAGCTCTGCATCGGAGGACGTGGCCCAACTCTGATGGTAACTGCTGCCTTGGTTCACTCCATCTGTTGTTGGGTTTCTCCTAGAGTGCCTGAAGTGGGAGCTCATGCTGAGCCCAGGATCAGAAATGGGCTCACAAAACCTGCTGCCTCCTGAGCCAGGAGAATCATAGCAGCAGCATCACAGAATCATAGAAAGGTTAGAGTTGGAAGGGACCTGTAGAGGTCAGCTAGTCCCGACAGCAGGGACACCCATAACTAGAGCAGCTTGCTCGGAGCCCTCAAAACAACCTGACCCGCGATGGTTCCAGGGATGGGACATCTCCCACCTCTCTGGGCAACTCTGAGCCAGTGTCTCACTACCCTCAGGGTCAAACATTTCCTCCTTGGGTAGTGCTTTGCTCCCCAGTAACCTTTGCCCTCTTCCTTTGCAGATCTCTCGCATGGAGTACGTGCACTCGAAGAACCTCATCTACCGAGACGTCAAGCCCGAGAACTTCCTGATCGGCCGGCAAGGCAACAAGAAAGAGCATGTGATCCACATCATAGACTTTGGATTGGCCAAGGAGTACATTGACCCAGAAACCAAAAAACACATACCTTACAGGGAACACAAGAGCTTAACTGGAACAGCCAGATACATGTCCATCAACACCCATCTCGGCAAAGGTCCGTGGGGGCTGGTGGGAGACCTGCAGAGCTCCGCTGGTAGCTGGGCTTACAGCTCTCTCGAGCTCTTTGTGGAGCTCTTGATGCCATGAGGCTGTTGGCAGTGGTTTGGGGTCTGGGTTCTTTTCTCCCTTTTGAGGAACTGGAAGAGCTGAAATGTTGGAAGGCTGGTAATAATGGTTTGGGTGAGGAGCTGAATAACTGGCATCAGCCCTGTGCTGATAAAAGGCATGGAGGCAGGTGGTAATTGCTGCACTAACTGATGACCAAGTGGGGTTTTCTGGCACAGTTCTGTATCAGGACCTTCCAGTTTCAGGTCTTAGAGTTGGATGTTCCCTGACCTAATAGTTGGTCAGAGAAAATGAATGATTTAACTCATTTTAAACCTGTCTTTCATTTCCTCTCCTCACTGGCTTCTTTCATACCAGAAGATCTACATTCCTGTGGCTGAAAGGCAAAAGAAAACTTATTAAATGTTTCTGTTCACTTAAAGTCCTACAAGCAGTAAGAGAATGGAATACTCTGAGTAGTCTCCCTCCCAGCTCTGGTGGCTTCCCCGTCTCTTGGAGTGCTCACTGTTTTTGGAGAATGAGGAGGGATGAGCCCAGCTTCCAACTGTGGAAAACCTGCTGAAGAGTCAGGAAGGGGTGGAGGAATGAGAAGCCACAGCTGGGAGCAGGCTCAGGAGCTGCTGGAGCTGGGGATGTGCTTGGTGGGTGGATGTGGAAAGGAGATGTGCTTCTTCTGTCTGAAGTCCACCTTTGAGGAGGCATCTCCCTGCAGATTTTGCAGCTCCCACTGGCTCGTGCAGGAGGAGGGTCAGTTCTGCAGGGGAGTGTTTGAGGAGGGGCAGGTTTGGGGGAGCTGTCTCTGCCCAGAGAGGTTTCCTGGGGCTGATGCTTTGTGGGTGAGGCCAGCGCAGGTGGAATCAACCCCTTCATATGTCAAGAGCCAAACAAAGGAGCCTGACTGACAGGTGCACTCAACTACCTTCCTGAGGAGGAGTTCTGCATCCTTGCTCTACATTACCCGAGACACCCTCTGGTTCCTTTCCTTTTCACAGCTGTCTCAGGGTAACCTCCAGGAGCTGTCATCTCAGTTCCCTTCTGCTAATTGTTCTCACCTCTTTGGAGGGTTACATTTCCTGCAGCTTTAGAAGAAGAGTCCTGCTAGGCAAAGCATTTGCTGCCTTTTTCTCCTCCTGCAGATGGTGCAGCATCAGGGAGAGCTGGGGCATGGGGGGTTGTGGTGTGTGGGCTGTGTGACTCGATCTGCTGCAGGTTGCAGCTCTGGAGCAGGTTATTTGCTTACAGGTGGAGATTCAGAGGAGAGGAGGTTGCATCAGCTCAGCCTTCGAGCTCTCAGTGAACCCACATCTGCAGGGTGGTGTCCCATGCTCTTGTGCTCTAGATTTGTTGTTCTCTCTTGTATCCTCCCTTGGGCTTTTAGATACATTTTGGATGGTTATTTTTAAGGATGCTTTTTCCCCCTGGCTTCAGGTCCCTTCCCCTCCCCTCCCCCATTTAGAATAACATCTGCATGGTAACAGCAGCAAGTGTTTCACAAGGAAAAGCAGCACTAGAAGGAGCTATTATTGATCTGCTCTGGTAAGATTGAGCTGCAGAAGCAACTGGGAAAGGATTGGCACTGTGCAACATGGTGGCTCCCTGCAGCTGCTTCCAGGTGTCCCCTGTCCCTTCAGGGAGTTGTGGAATCGTTTTGGTTGGAAGGGACCTTTGAGGTCATTGAGTCCAACCACTAACCAGCACTGCCAGGTCACCACTAAACCATGGCCCTGAGTGCCACATCTCCATGGCTTTTCAGTCCCTTCAGGGATGGTGACTCCACCACTGCCCCTGGCAGACTGGCCCAGGCCTTGGCAACTCTTTTGGGGAAGAAATTGTTTCTCGTGTCCAACCTAAACCTCTCCTGGTGCATCTTGAGGCTGTTTTCTCTTGTCCTGTTGCTTAGGAGAGGAGACCAGCACCCACCTGGCTCGAACCTCCTTTGAGGTAGCTGTAGAGAGTGAGAAGGCCTCCTCTGAGCCTCCTCTTCTCCAGGCTAACCAACCCCAGTTCCCTCAGCTGCTCCTCACAACACTTGTGCTCTAGACTCCTGTGTAGGTCAGGGGTTGGATAATCCAGTGCCACCTCTTCCAGAGGAGAACTAGGGACCTGCTTTATTCCTCTGTAGGTAACACTTCCACCTGGTATCCACTGGAGCCAGGTCTGGGCTGTGTCTGCCAGCTCCTGGGTTATCTCAGGCCTTCTCTAGCTCATCTCTTCTTCACATATTTTATGGGGTTTTACGACAGGTTCTATGTGGTTTTGCACAAGCTCTGAGCTAGAGCAAGTGAACTTCCCTGTGATACCATTAGCTGGGAGCTAGATGCGGCTGCTTGATCAGATCACAGCTTTCTGCAGCTGTAGCAATGATTTGTCATCTCTTCTGTTGCAGAGCAAAGTCGTCGGGATGACTTGGAAGCCCTAGGCCATATGTTCATGTATTTCCTCCGAGGCAGTCTGCCCTGGCAAGGACTGAAGGTAGGTGGCAGATTTAGGTTTTGCTCTTTGGAACTTGCTCTGATCTCTGCCCAAATGAGAATCTGATGGGGTGAAAAAAAACAATTGCAAAACCCAGCCAAAAACACTGTCCTCTCCTTGGTGTCCCTGCTGTCTCATGACAGGGTGTTAGCTTGTCCTCCAGGAGAGATTTTAAGATGGAAATATGTGAGCTGTCACTTGAAGTTCCCATTAACTTATCTGAGTTGGTACCAGCCTGGAGAGCAGATTCAGCAGAGACAGATGAGGAGCTGTTGAGCTGTGGGAGCAGCTTTTGCTGCCCTGAGCTGGAGTGCCAGTGGAACACAGTGGTTGTTGATGACATCCCAGTTCCAGCACACAGTCCTGCAGCTGCATCTCCGGATTGGGTCTGTAGCAGGAGCAGTTGGATGGTTTCAGACACGCAGATGGACGTCAGCTTGAAAAACTGGGCTCTTGGCAGAAGCCTTGAGCTTGGCTTCCCTCCAGAGACACTGGACAGTGATGTCATGTCATGTCCAATGTGGAGAGCTGCAAGCAATTGAGTTATGGCAACTGCAGCTAACATCCATCAGCTGAATGAACCAGGAGGAAGTCATTTGCTGGCTCTGAAGCTCTTGGTAGCTACATCTTCACTTCTTCCTGATGATTAAGCTACTGCCTTCAACTTTGGGACTGCAGTGGGTGAAAGGATCAAACCTGATCATGTCAGGAGAAGGTTTATTAGTGAAGACAACAACTCCTGATAGAGCTGTTGGGAAAAGGAGAGCAGCTCACAAGCTGCTGAGCAGAGTACTGCTGTGGTTGGTGGCAGTGGGTTGCCTGATAGACCTTGTTAAGCTGCTTCAGCACCAGCTCTCCAGAGTTAGTCTCAGCTTAGCAGACATGTGCCAGAAACGTTGGCAGCAACTCCTGAAAGCAAAGAAAGGGCTCTTCAAGCATTGAAGTGACTAGGAAAGAACTGGCTTCAAATTCACACCTCTGTGTATTGCTCTCTTCCATATTTTGTTTCTGGCTCAGCTGAACTCAGTCTGCTTTAAATTCATCCTGTAAACTGCTCTAAAACAACTCCAGGTTTAGAGAATGTTCTCCCAAATGTCCTGGATAAGAACTAGTTGACTGCTCTTCAAATCTTGCCTTTTTCTAGCCCCAAAACAAGCACAGACTCTCTAGTTCAGTCTACCCTGGCAGTGCTGAAGTATTGAGAGAACATCTTAACGATGATAATTATGCTGCTGCCAGCTCTAATTGGCATCTTTTGAAACGGAGGCAATAAAGCTGTTCTTAGGGTGCTGGCTGGAGCAGAGTTCTCTGCTCCACGGGGGAGTTAGGTGGCAAATGGAACTGAAAATCATTTCATTTTCTTGATGAGCAGATGTTTCATGAGTGCTGGCTGAGGGTTAGACAGTTTGGGGGTGAAAGGAGAGGCAGTGTGGGAGTAGCTTGGGATTTGGGAGAAGTGTGACTGATGTCAACTGGTTATTGCTGTGGTGGCATCCTGTTGCACACAATAAAATCCAAACTGCTGTTGCAATTTATCTACTTTGCAGTTGTTTATGGAGGCATCTGGGTTGCTGGTGGCTCTGAGCCTAGGAGAGGGCACTGAGGGGCAGTCATGGTCTATGCAGCTTTGGTTTCTTGTCCCGTGGAAGCTTCCCTGTGCAGACCTCGGGCCTGGGCTGGTAAGACACCAGCTCACTCAAGTGCACAGCGATAGGACCAGGGGAGACAGGATGAAGCTGAGTCAGAGGAGGTTCAGGCTGGAGATTAAGAAAGGGTTCTTCACCCAGAGGGTGGCTAGGCTCTGGAACAGCCTCCCCAGGGACGTTGTCTCAGCACCAAGCCTGGCAGAGTTCAAGAAGTGTTTGGACATGGGGTGATTCTGGGGGTGTCCTGCACAGGTTAAGGAGCTGGACTAGATGATCCTTTTGGGTCTCTTCCAGCTCAGTAGATACTGCCAGACTGTGAGCGTCCTTCCTTTCAAGGACTGAAGATGTTTTGAACTTCTCCTAGCACATAGCAAACACAGCGAGGGTTCTGACAGGGTGAGATAGTGTCCCTGCTTGTGTTGTCTGTGTTGCAGTTCAGTTACAACTAACATCTTGTGATAGCCCCAGAATGGAGATTAAATACCTTGTTTTTCTTCCCATCCAGCATGTCCTTTATCACATGGTTCAGCTCTTTCTCCACAACTGTTTTGTCTTTGTGTGCTACAGGCTGACACCTTAAAAGAGAGGTATCAGAAGATTGGGGACACAAAGAGAAACACTCCAGTTGAAGTTCTCTGTGAGAACTTTCCAGGTAAAGCCCTGATGGGACCGTCTGAGTGCAGTTGGGGGTGGACATCCCTTGTTAAATATGTGACAGTTCTGAGCTCTTTGGATAATGTGTATCCATGATGTCGCTCCTGCAACTGGCAGACCAGGAGCTGCTACTCCACTGGATTAGTGGGGCCTGAGGGCTTGTGGCTGTGGGTTAAAGTGAGCACAACTCTTCTCATCAAGGAGGCTGGACAATGCTGGTGCCTTGTGTTCCCACTTCTTGGCTTCCTTCTAAAGAAGGACCTTGTTACTTTCTCACTCCCGAGTGTGACCATGTCAGATCTACTGAATTAATGCTTCTCTAGGTGGAAGGTTTTACAGGTGTTAAAATTGTAGATAGCCAGCTTAGATGATGAGATGATGTGCCTGTCCTTGAGTTCTATCTTCTGACAGCAGCTTTAGGGAGAATGTTGCTCAAGATGTCCTTCTAGCCAAGCCAACATCTTTTCTTCAGTTAAACAAAGTCCACCTGGCAGCTAGGAGAGCAGAGTCTGAAGTTGAAGCCCTCCCTAGGTACCCTGGGACCTCTCCCAAGGTACCCCAGGACCTCTCCCAAGGTACTCTGTGGGTTTTGAAATCCTGACACCTGCTACTTGTGCTTCTGCTCCTGCAGAAGGTAGCACCAGCAGCCCTGACATGATGCTCGATGCTGTAACACAGGCCTTGGTTTATAAGAACTCCTCCAGGAGATTCAGGGTAAAATCAGACTATTATTAGACTTTGGGCAGGGCAAGAAGGCTCTGGAAAGCTGAGGGAGATTCATCTAGCAATAAAAGACAGTTGACTAGCTGGGAGTGAAGACTTGTTGCATAGCCTCAGCTTCTTTTCAGTCCATGTGGCTCAGGTGAACTCGGCAGAGCCCGGACACCTCCTGTCACTGCTGGTCAGGCCCTCAGCCCAGCAGTCAGCCCCAGCCGTGAGCCTGGTGCCATGGGAAAGCCTCACTGGAGTTAACTGGGTAGCACATAGCCAGCCTGTGTGGTATCTCCAAGAGGCTGGTGAGTGCTGCAGCTTGTCTGTGAGTGGAAGTGACCCTGCTGCTTCTTTCCCCTCCCCACCAGAGGAGATGGCCACGTACCTGCGCTACGTTCGGCGATTAGACTTCTTTGAGAGGCCAGACTACGACTACCTGCGCACCATCTTCACCGAGCTCTTCGAGAAGAAAGGCTACACCTTCGACTATGCCTATGACTGGGTCGGCAGGCCGATTGTAAGTAGGCCCTGCACAATGCAGTGCCTGGCCTTCCAGCTGTTGCTTCCCCACCACCCACAGTCCTTTGTTCTGGAGAAGCCCAAGCTGAGGATCAAGTCTTTCGCTACTGACACAGCCTCAACGCAGCTTCCCTTACTGCAGAGGCTGAACTGGCTCCTTGTAGCACGTGGCATGGAAGCATGGGAGTAACCAAGCTCCACAGAGCAGTTCCATGATATCAGATGAACCATAGTTGTGATCTCTTCTGTCACTTCTGTTGTCAAAAAGCTTTTAACACTCAAGAAGACCTTGGCCAACAGAAGTGTCATGGGGAAATGTGACAGAAAAGTCTAACACTCCTCTACTGGCTGACTTTCTCTTGGGGTTTGTGTTCCTCTGCTGATAGCTTCTCGCTAGCGGCCACTCACCACACTCCAGCAGTGCCAAAGGCACTGGTCACTGCTGCCAGGTCAGATGCCTTCAGTTCTGACCTTGGTACCATTGCCAATGATGTCTCAACTCTTATGGAGCATTACCAGTGTTTCCTGTGCCCAAACCAGTTCCTTTTGTGAATCATGAGTTTTTCTCCTCATTTTTGTTCCAACTACAAAGGCAATTGACAAAAAGCACCTTGTAAGAGAAGGATGCTATTGCTGACAGCTGCAGCGGTTGCTATGGAGATTGGGGTGTTGTGAGCAGGGATTATGACTTTGGTGAGAATAGAGCAGATGAAGCTTTAATTTTAACACATCTTGGTTCTGTGCAAGCCTGAGCTTTAGAAGTGGCAAGACAACAAGATGAGGAAAAACAAATCTGTATCTGCTCAGGTGTAATAATCCTGCTTGAGACACACTAGCTGTGATCTGATGCAGATACAATCATGGAATTGTCAGAGTTGGAAGGGACCTTAAAGATCATCTAGTTCCAACCCCCATGCCTGGCAGGGGCACCTCCCACTAGATCAGGTTGCCCAGAGCCCCATCCAGCCTGGCCTTAAAAGCTTCCAGGGAAGGAGCTTCCACAATCTCTCTGGGCAACCTCTTCGTCTCCCCATCCTAACTGTGAAGAACTTCCTCCTAATATCTAATCTAAATCTCCCCTCTTCTAGCTTGCATTCATTCCCCCTAGTCCTATCACTACCTGACCTCCTAAAAAGTCCCTCCCCAGCTTTTTTGGAGGTCCCTTCAGATACCTAACTATATCTTTTGAATTATTTTGCTTTTTGTTCCTGAGAGCACCAATTAATGCCAGTGAGCTTAGGATCAAGTCTTTCACTTCTGTCCTCCACCTGACACAGGCTCACCAGAGTGATACATCCTAATGTTGTATCCAGGGTGGGGTCCTATAGTGCCTCGAAGTTTCCTTAAGATGTTTGTTCTGGTGTCCATGTCCATCAAATGAGGAGAGTTTTATAGCCCTGGCTGTAATTCTCAGCACCTTTGGGCAATGTTTGGATGTTTTCCTGCATCTGCTTGATGGGATCCAAGCTGCCCCATTAAGTTAGTGCCTGCAGGTGTTGAGGGAGCCAGCAGCAGCTCCATCCTGATGGGACGCTTTGTCTTCCAGCCTACCCCGGTGGGATCTGTGCACGTAGACTCTGGGACGTCAGCAGTAACGAGAGACAGCCACGTCCACAGGGATCGGCCATCACAGCAGGCCCTTCGCAACCAGGTGAGGCAGCGCTGCCTTCTGTGCCGCTAGAGCGGAGGAGCAGAAGCCGTGAGCCCTTAGAGGTGGCTGGGGATGATTCTTGCCTTGATCTGGTGGCAAGAACAATTCCTGTTTAATGCAGAGATTGTGATTTGAGCAGAGCAGCAGGTTGCTGCAGTGCTGTCTCAGCCAGTGGTGTTCCTCGGGGTCGTGGAGCAAGCAGAGTGCAGTTTGGAATGGGTAGTAGTTCGTACTTTGTGGGTAAACTAAATCAAGTCTCCAGCCTGGTCAGCCTGTCTGACCTACCTGGCCAACAACAGGCTTTAGGGTGCTCTCACCTATCACACATGACCCATGGAGCAGCCCAGAAGTGGTGGCACTGGCAGCCTGTCCACGGTTTCTCTTCTGTAGGGATGTGTGTGTCCCATGTAGGATCCATCCTTCACAGCAGGCGTGTTGCAGGGCTCAAAGGGCTGCCAGGGTAGGGTCTCCTGGGGAGGCTGAGCCAGCTCTTGGGCCAGAGAAACTGCCAGCTCTTGAAAGTGAATTTCCCTATTGCTTTTTTATTTTCCTTTCTGTTTGTAATATTTTGTTGGTGTTGAGAGTTTGGGTTTTCTGTATTAACAGAGCTGAGCAGAAGTTCAGTAGACCTCCAACCGCCGGCTTCTAGCTAGAGCTGTTGGTGCTCTTACTTCCCAGTGAGTGTGGTTCTGGGCTTGCTCTGCTCCTCTAACTGCTGCGTGTCCTCCTCACTCCCTGGCTGCCCTCTCTGCTCCCATTCGGCTGGCGCAGGCTGGGCTTTGTTGGGTGCAGACTGGAGTGTGAGATGCAATAACCTGTCTGGGCTCAGCTTTCCTTGCTCTGGCCAGCTGGGCTCTGAGTGGTAGAGCAGCTAACCTAGACATCTCAAGCCATCATTCCTCATCAGGGTGAACACCCCTCGCTAGAAGCGTTGCTTGTAGGAAGCTGGGTTGTGTTTACGTATGCTGATCAGCATGGACTGGTTTGGGAGCACTAGTACAATAATCTGCTTTCATCTACTGCCTGATTAATGCATTAACTCCTCTGATTTGGGTGGCAGTCCCCAGCTGTCCACCTTGGCAGGAGACCCTCATGCTCTCTGCGTAGGAGGCATCTTGTTTCGTTGACCGGACGAGGACTCCTGGCTTCATTTTCAGTGCCTTAGGTCATGAATCATAGCACACAGCCCAAAGACATCTGTCCTAGTCCCAAACTACTTTGCAGGCAGCCTCCAGTCCTTATTCTTCTGAGCCTCACAGAGAGTTCGGATGCTCTATTGCCTAGCAGCTTTTGTCATTATTTTCACCCAAATTGTACCTAGGAAGCTGAATGATTTCATATCCCAAGATGCAGGGGAAAAGCAGTTTCTTCTCTCCGAAACATAAACAAGTCCCTTCCAAGGGATGTTCCTTTTATGGATTGAGCAAATGGTTTCTCTAAAGCAAAAAGCAAAAAAAATATCAAGGCCTAGAGCGGGGAATTGGAGGCTGGGTTTGGGTCAAGTTCTGCCTTCATCTCCAGATTTAATTGCCTTACTCTTGTTCCCAGGGATAATAACCACAGATTCTCTTTTCTATTTCTCTCCTCTTAGAAAAGACTCAGCTAAAAAAATCAAATCACTGAAGAGTATTAGTTCTTTTTCTAACTCAAACCAGGACAGTTCCCAGTAAAGACTCTGATGAGAGAGTGAGCTCCTTCTTGTAGCTTTTTCCTCTAGGGGGTGAAGATTCTTGGCTGTAAAAGCTGGGTGAGCCCTTCCCCCTCTGTCCTTAGGTACCTCTCATTTGGTAGCTGATAGGATGGTGATGAGTGTTAAGGGGAACTTGATGCTCTCAGATTTCACAGGCACCACTTCCTCACTGTCCCTGCTTGGGCTGGGTGGCTCAGCCCAAGCTCACTTCCAAGCCAGTTTGTCATGTTGCTTGGCTGTAGAGAACAATCTGACTCTTGTGCCTGCTAGAGCTTTCCCTAGAAACTGCTCCTAGGCAGGAGCTTGCTTCTCTTAACACTGAGACAGCACTGTACTGCTTCATCACCTGGGCTAGCAAAGCAACCTGGTGGCATAATGCTTTGGAATAAGCAGCACTCAGGAGCTGTCTTCTACCTAGCTTTGAGAAAAAATTCTCCAGTTGTTCCCAGGCTCGTGGCTTGCAGCCTTTAAAGGATTCCAGGGGAAGTGCTTCTCCTTTGAACATCACCAAGCAGTGCCTCAGGCTAATGGGAAGAACATGTAGGAAGAAACTTTTAATAGGCCAAGGCTGGCCATGACCATCTCTAGGGAGACTGGATTTGGTGGCTGCTTGGAAGGAGGAGGAGCACCAAGGGTCACGTGCAAAGGGAATGACAGCCAGTGTCCTACAAAATGCCAGGAGACTTCTTTGTTTTCTCCTACTGGTGACAGGTGCTCCTGCTCTAGCTGACTGACAATTTACTAGGCAGTGTTGAAGTTCATTTCAAGGTTCCTGGAGTCTCTCTCTATTTGCAGTCTTCTTTTTCAGCAGCACTGAGCCCTGTGGCTTCTCTTCCTCTGCCCAGGGCTCAGGCTAACCGTCTGTGGCTGCAGGGAGTAACACAGAGTAGTGCTGGGGAAGGGCAGGGACCATGGACTTCACTTTGGTTACCTACTTCAGCTTCACTGCTGATAATCTAGTGTTCAGTCACTTGAGCCTCTTGTTTCCTGGCCAAGTCCCTGGTGGCTCTGTTGAGCATCCTTCCTTCCAGGGGTCTGTGTGCTGGGGGAACTCTGCCTTCTTGCCTTTCACATTGTGCTTCAGCTTTGAAACAATCGAGGGGAAGGTGGTATTCCCTGTCTGCTCTGCTCTGGAGAGACCTCAGCTGCCGTGCTGGGGCCAGCTCTGGTGTCCTCAGCACAGCACAGACGTGGACCTGGTGGAGCAGGGCCAGAGGAGGCCACAAAAATCATACAAGGGCTGGACTCTGTCTGCTATGAGGCCAGGCTGAGAGAGTTGGGGTTCAGCCTGGAGAAGAGAAGGCTCCAGGGAGACCTTCCTGCAGCCTTTCAGTACCTAAATGGGCTAGAAGAAAGATGGGGAGAGACTTTTTATTCTGTTGTGACAGGACAAGGGGTGATGGTTTGAAACTAGAAGAGATTTAGACTAAAGAGAAGGAAGAAATGTCTTTCCTGTGAGGGTGTTGCCCAGAGACGTGGGAGATGCCCCATCCCTGAAACCATTCCAGGTCAGGTTGTTTGGGGCTGTGAGCAACCTGCTGCAACTGCAGGTGCCCATGCTGCCTGCAGGAGGGTTGGACTAGATGACCTTGAAAGCTCCCTTCCAACCCCAAATCATTCTGTGATTCTATCATTTGCCTAAGTTTTTATACCCTGTCCAGGGAGACAGCTTTGAAATGTGTCCCATTGGCCACTGCAGGCCTGACTGTGCCCTCTGCTGTTGGCCAACCTGTTCCTCCTCCACTTCCCACTCTTCCATCTGATGGACTGTTGATGTGCCATGATCCTTCTGGGTCTTAGCTGAATGCTGGATGTGTTGTCATCAATGCTGGATGACTTGTAAGGAGCTTCCCATGCAACTAAGTGGTGCTTCTGATAAAACAACTCAGATCCCACGAGTGTATTTGGCTGTGGTTGGGGGTAAAGAAGAAACTGTTGGCCAAAGTTTCTTATCTACTTTTCTGCAGAAAACCAAAAAGCCACCAACCCTCTCCTCAGTCAAGCAGGTGTGGTGGATGTTGCCTTCTGCACCAGACAGGTGAATCAGTGTGTGGAGCTGGCTTTTGGTGAAATAAAAGATGGCTTTGTTTTACTTGGCAAGTTTGAGTTAAACCCCACGTGTTTTAGGGAGGTTAAGCTTGTGTAGCCTCTCTTGCTGCCATGCCAAGCACTCTGGGGTGTGTGACCTGGTTGAACATCCTGTCAGTGTGTTTGTTTTGATGCTGAAACCCATGGAAATGAAGCCATGAAAAGAAAGAACTTCCTAGATCTGAGCTTTCTCTTCACCCAGCAGCTAGAGGAGAAGAAATCCACTCCCAGGGTGGGTTCCTGCAGGCACCGCTGCAGTAGAGCATCAGGTGCACTTGGTGAAGAGACATTTTAGCCCAGCTTAGGAGTTTCCATGCCTTGCTTTTTTGCAAAGAAACTAACTCACTAACAAACACCTTCCTGTCTCTTCCCCTCACTCACCTTCTGCCCTCTCCTCTCTTTCTCTCCTGCCTCTGGTCTTGTGAGCAGGCATCGTCGGATCGCCGAGGGGAGTGGGAGATCCAGCCCAGCCGCCAGACCAACACCTCCTACCTGACCTCTCACTTGGCTGCAGACAGGCACGGAGGATCAGTACAGGTACCCCTTCCTCCTGAGATAGACAGCCTTCAAGGGAGACTTGGTGTTCAATGCCCATCCCTGGAACCATTCAAGGTCAGGTTGCTTGGGGCCATGAGCAACCTGCTGTGGTTATAGATGTCCCTGCTTGACTGCAGGAGAGTTGGACTAGATGACCTTGAAAGGTCTCTTCCAACCCAAACCATTCTATGATTCTGTGAGCTCAGTTCTCAGGAAGTACAGAATAGGTGTTTTTATCCATATTCTTTTATGTAAGGGGAATATTTTCCTTGCCCAAAGCCAGCATGAGCTGTGTCTCCCCATGGACAGTGCTCTGCTGGAGTAGCTCCAGCAATAATGCAGTCCTAATCCAAATGGGACTTGGGAGGGTTGTGTACCTGAGGTGTTCACAAGTCTCTATCTGTCACTGTAAGCATTAAAATTCTGCTTATCTGCAGCCAAGAGTAGGAAATGTGCTGTGTGTGGCTGCTTGGCTGCAGATGCTTGAATGCTTTCTCAGTAGATGTTCAGCTCCTGCTGAACCCTAGGGAGGTCAGTAGCTTCAAGGGGCCATTTCCTTTGAGGCAGCAGTTGAGTTTGGCACACAATGAAGTGATGACTTTGTAAAAAGAGGAGGAAAATCAAAGCCTTCGGTGAAATGGAATTTAACAAGGAGCTGAAGACAGTGAGGGAAGATCACTGGGAACAGCACCAGTAAGTGCCAGCCTTTCCCAGAGCTGTGTGGGAAGTGTGAGGGTCTGGAGAACCTGAGTGGGCCCACGGTGTGAGGAGCCTGGGAAGGGTGATGTGAACACAATCTAGAGGGTTGTCACTCAAGGAGAGCCCTGACAACCACGTGAGCTGAGCCCTGTCCTGTCATGAGAGGGACTGGCCACAGGACTTGATCTGCAGAAACAGCAAGTGCTGGTAGAACTTGAGTATTCAAAACAAACTTGGCTGGATGCACTTAATAGTGAGGGGGCATCTGCTTCAGTGGCTTCCTCCCCTTCATCTCTGGTGGCTAGGTCATCCAGAGCCAGCAGAAATACTGGGTAGCACCTTCGCTTCTGCCATGGGACGCTGCAAAAGGTGAAGAGGTGGAGCAGGAGGAGAACCACGCATCCTGATGGCTCTGGACCCTGGAGCAGCTCCAGGTGTTCACAGCAACACACAGAAGCCTGTCCTAGCTTCCAGATGGAGTGTGGAAGGGCTGGGCCAACCTTTGTCCTCCCAGTCCCCTGCCAGCTGGTTTTTGGGCTGAACCAGACTAGTCTCTCCAGAGCAGGCACGTGATCCAAAGGCACCCAGGGAATCCAACAGCCTGCTGAGAAGGAGCAAAGAGACAGAAGCAAACAGAATCTGTTATTGCACAGATCTCCCATTCCCACCGTGTCCAGCTGGGGGCAGCCCCAGCCACCTGCACCTTGGCTTCGGTAACACTGGCATTGCTTTGTCTTGCAGGTGGTGAGCTCGACCAACGGGGAGCTGAACGTGGACGACCCGACGGGGGCACACTCCAACGCCCCGATAACCGCGCAGGCGGAGGTGGAGGTGGTGGAGGAAGCTAAGTACGTTGACTTTACAACAGGCTTTCCACTGGTGTGGTCATTAATCCTCCTCCTGGGCAACGAGGGAGGATCTTTACCCCCTGCTGAAGTACTCGGCGCTCGTGTCCCATGCCCTTTTCCTTGCATATTGCTGCTTTTGTGCATGGTGCCTTCGGTGCTGCCGCTGCTTCTTTGATGCCACTTGTCATGGCTGGAGAACCTAAATCTTCACTCAGAGCATGTGTTGGAAGGGAGAGAGTAGCACAAATAGCAAGCTGATGTCAGGAGTCCCAGTGACTGGCCGCTGTTGTGAAAGGAGGCCGCTCTGTACCCTGGTGCTGAGGGTGTAGGAGTAGCTTGAGTGCAGCTTGGTGAAGAGATTGTCGCTCTGGAAGTTGACACTTCCATTTCTGGCTGCAGGAATGGGATGCAGGTATCCAGAATGGTCCTAAAGTCACTCTTGGCAGGGGTCAGGAGTTCTCTCTGTGAACTCTTTTGGTCCAGTCCATCGGAAGCTGAGCGAGAGAATGCAGAGGCAGCTCTCCGGCTCCATGGGGAGCAAGGTGCTCCCTCTGAGCTGACCTCTCCTCTGTAGCTTGTGGTCAGGAGCGTGAGGACTGATGTACAGAGTTGCTGCTTTGACCATTTTGGCCTCCCTTTGCACACGGGTTACATCTGGCACCATCATCTCACCTCTTGCATGATCCTCAACACGGGACCTTCTTGCTGCTTCTGAACTGGACTGGGAGGACTCTAGCAGGTCATGGTGTAGTCCTGACACTCCCTGTACCAGGGGGGAATTGGCCCCAGGGCTGCCATTGAACTGGGCAGTGCTGTGATGTTGCCCAACTGCCTGGTTATAATTTGCCTGGATGACACTGGTGTCGCTTGTGCCACGTTGTGTGTCTCAACCTTTGTGGGACATGTCAGGAGTGGCTTTGGGGAGGGTGAAGAGGAAAACTGGCAAGACTGAGAAAGGCTTTTCTGATAGGAAAGGTCCCTAGGTGTGCATCAGGGTAGAGCCAGTGCTGGTTTGTCCTGAAGGTCTGCTGCTGTCTGTTCCTCTGTCCCTCAGGAAGCACCTGTGCATGATCTTGCTTGCTGGACGTGATCCCAGCAGCAACGTGTCTGAGCAACAGATACATATTCTCCTCCCAGCCAAAGGAGCTGGGAGGCTCTTTTGGTACAGGGTCCTCATCAAGCACAGCAAGGTGAGGGACGTCTTGAGATGCAACTTGCAGCATGGCAATATTCCTCCTAGGTAGTGTGACCTGCAGAGCCCATCAGTTTGGTGTCACAGGCTCTGCCTTGGTCAGACTGAAGTGGATTCCCTCCCCTCCCCACCCAGGCACATGACTTAGGGTTGCTCCTAAGATGGGGCAAACTGCCACCTTTAACAGTCCCCCATACAACAACCCAAGGCAGGGAAGAGTCAGCTTCTAAGATGAGACCTCCGTTCAACCTATGCTTCTGCAGCACCTTGTTAACTGAGGCCAAGGTCCAGAGGTGTGAAGGCAGGTGAAAAGGGGCATGCAAGGGCCGTGCTGCCCAGGCTGTGTCTCATGACATGTGGGAACTGTCCTGTCTCCCTCCAGCCCTCGTTTATGTGGTCCCAGATTGGTTTTGGAGGTGCTGGGAAGCAGAGCATAAGGTGCTTTGTACTGCCAAGTCTGAGGTCTCTTGTGTGTAGTCTGCTTCGTTCCTCTTGCCACGGGGAGGGCTGGCTTCATCTTCCCTTGTGTTGGTGATCGTAAATCCCCTCGCTTACATGAGGAGGGCCAGAAAGAGCTGGGAGGAGCTGGAGTTGGGGTTCTGTGTTTGGAGATGAGCTGCAGCAGTGGAAAGGTCTTCCCTTGGCACTCCTGGCAGGCAGAGGAGCCGTGCAAACGCTTCCCCTTTGGGTTCGCTGGAGATAAGCTCCTGATCCCAGCCGTGGGTTTCACTGAAGGGCAGGTCCCAGGCATAGATCCACGATCTGGCCCTTCTGCCACTGGAGCTGCAGGAGATGAGAGCAGATTTCCTCTCCTGGTGGCCCACAGCCCCTTTCTGATCCCAGTTCCAGATAAGAACCTCGTGGAGCTGGTGCCTCCACGGAACACAGTGGGGGTTTGTCGGAGAGGCCCCGAGCCCCTGGGAAAGGTGGCAGAGGTGGTCGGAGGGCTGGGGGCGGGCGGGCAGGCATGGTGTGTGTCTGCCGGGCTGCGCTGCATGCGTGCATGGCTGCAGGACATGCTTCCATCCCACCTCTGTGAACTAATTGCTCTTTCTTCCTTTCTGTGTTTTTTCTCTACACTCTCTGTAGCTGCCTGAAAATGCTCAACTTGTGGTGAGTCCCTCTCTCCAGTCCACATGCAAGGGGGAGCGGACCAGACTAGACTGGGGTTGGCAAAATCAAACCCACCAAACCCTAAAAAGGCACAAAGTCAAAGCCAACCCAGAGCTCTTTTGATTTTAGGACCCTGCTGAGGACCACATGCAACACGGGGGAGGGTTTGGGCTACGTCCAAGCAGTTTGGCTAATCTCTGAACTGATGGATGCAAAATGATTTCAATCCTTTTCTCTTTGGCTTACTACCATCTCCCCCAAACCCTTAACTTCCCGTCTGTGAGCAGATGATGTCTAATGGAGTTGGGCAGAGTCGGGACCAGGCTTGCCGAACATCTCGCTGGGATTCCTCGTGCAGACGCTTCCAGGGGGAGGTGTCAGGGGGAGGAGAGCGCTGCCTTCCTCGCAGAGTCTCCTCTGGAGGAGCACAGGCTAGGGCCTGTATTGTTAGAGAGGATGGGAAGAAGTGCAGTCCTCATTAGTGAGAGAGCCCCTGCTTGGAGAGGGTGGGTGGGAGATGGCTCCTTTCCAACAACCCTGTAGCTTCCAACTTGAGGGTGCAGGGGATCAGGCTTCTTCAGGAAAGGCGGGGTGGAAAGGTTGAGATAGCATTGGTCCATGCCCAGCTGAGGTGTACCTATGGTTTTATCAGGGTTTTGAAGCCAGAGCTGTAGTGTTGGGATCTCAAGGTGTCCCCATGGAGATGTTCTTTCCCCCCTTTCCCCTTGGGAAGGCCACGTACCCAGGAGGCAGCGAAGCCAGCGGAGAGTTGGATGAGGAGTGTGTAGGTCCCAGGGAGGTCTGAGGGGTGGGGAGTGGCTGTGTAGTGAGGTGACAAAGCCCGTGTGCAGCAAGGAATGTCCCTGTTGGACGGGAGACTGACTGCCTCTGCCCTGCTCTCCATAGGCATTGCCTCCAATTCCTCTG
This sequence comes from Galbula dea, assembly GCA_013399015.1. Lineage (NCBI taxonomy): Eukaryota > Metazoa > Chordata > Aves > Piciformes > Galbulidae > Galbula > Galbula dea. Next base: position 54,537 of record VWZX01004127.1, on the reverse strand, counting down.
GCATCTCTGGCTTCTCTGTATGTCGTAGTCTGGGGCTGTTCTCTTGGGCATTGTCTGCATGCAGAGAGATCACGTTCTGTAATTGTCAGCCTGCCTTATTCTTTTGTGTTGATGTCGTGCCTCTGCCTGTCTGAACTGCCAGGACTTCCTTTCCTGAACCCTTCCCTGGACCTCTGAGTAACAGCCATAAAAAAGACAGTCACAAGAAAAACCAGCCAGAAGTCAGGCAGCTCCGTTTGTTCGGTGCCAAGGAAAGGAGTGCTGCTCAGCCCTCTTCTTCCCTCACCTCCTGCATGCAAAGTCATAACTCATGCATTTACCATTCTCTCTCCCTGTAACTTCCTCCTCCTTACTCACCATTGCCCAAGTCATGAAGGAAGGTGGCTGCTGTGGGAGAGAAATACTGCCACAGGTGAAAGCAGGAGAGAGGGTCGCAGATGGGACAGTAACATGCAAGAGCAGTCCTGGGGTGGAGAGTGAAAAGTGCGAGCTGTGGGCAGAAGCCTGGGTTGGGTGGTGCCTCAGGCTGCATGCTGCAAGGGTCAGGCTGGGTTGGGTCGTGGTGGAGTTGTCGCAGGTCGCTCTGAGCCCGTGTCCCTGCAAGGGCAGGTGCTTTGGATTTTTCCTCATCTCACCTCCAAACTGGGGCTGTTGAGGAACTTCCAGACAAGTCCTGGATGTTAAACTTCCCCTGGCCCTTAGGCCCTGCAGGCCAGAGGAACTTGTGGTAGGAGGTGGCCCTCCTCTTGCTGTGGCTGTTGGAGCTCTTCATGTTGTAGGGCGTTTCAGCCTCTCCAGCAGATGGTCTGTGCTGGCAGGCTTGGCTCACAGGCTGCTGGTGGTCACCCATTGCTTTGGCACCCTGTAGTAAGGCTCGTGCGTCCGGGGACAAGCACCTTCGGGGGTGCAAGTGAGAAGGGCTCTGTTCCTGCAGCTCTGAGAGGACAGAAGTGTTATGCTGACATTGCAGAGCCACGAAGGACCCAAAGGACAATCATTTGGAGGAGTTGCTAGGGCACTTTTGAATGCTTTTGGTCTGGCTGTTGGTAAAAGATGCTTGGAGGGAAAAAAAAAATGGTCTTTGCACGTTCACATCTGTTCTTGCTGCTCAGCCAGGCTAAGGGACTTCCACCAGCCTGCAGAAGTAGTTGGTCAGCATCAGCCGGGCTTCTGGAGACAGCTGGAACAGCTGAAGGAGAAAGACACATAGTTGAGGAGAGGAACTCGTACCTTTCTTCTGTGCAGAGGATTCCTGAGAGCGGGCTGAGGACAGAGAGGTTAGAGGTGCCTTAGCCACACAGTAATCCTTTAGGGAGCCAGCAGGTGTAGAAAGCCTGGGGGAGCGCTCCCAGTGCAACCACTGCTCTTCATGGTTCAGCTGCGATGGGCGTTTCTCTCCCCACCTCAGCCTCCACTATCCATCCTTCTGCTTGCCCTGCCCCCTGGGCGCTGTGCACCTCTCTCGCATAGGCTGGGGGAAGAAGCAGGGGTTCTGCATACGGCACTGAGGGGGTTTATCCGAGGTGGAACCTCTGGTTAATGTTAAAGGTTCAGTAAAGAAACCTGGTTCCTGAGCCCAGGTCTCTTTGGAACTTGTCTTTTTAGTGAACGGTGGTGAAAACCTTGTGTCTCATAGCTGGGAAGAGCAACCAGGGCTGACCATCCCAGTCCACTGCCTCCAGGGTTCAAGCAGAGGGAACAGAGCATCTGGATTCCTTGTTTTACTCCTTTCCCAGATGACTCCTTGTGTTCCTGCCCCAGTTGAGCCTCGGGAGGGGCTGCATCCTGCTGTCACCCACAGCCTTTGGGTGGTGGGACCCCCACCTCCCCCCCCCAGCGTGCAGCTAACTTGCCTTTACCGGTCCAGGCTGGTGGTGTCAACCATCCACCAGCGTCTGCCGACCGTCCCTTGGCTGGGGCTGGGCACACAGTGGTGCTGTTGCATGTGGGAAGCCTGGGTTGGGGGGGTTGGGGAGACCTTCCCAGGGATGCTGGGGTCCTTCCAGGCGTGCCAGGTGTGGGGCTAATTTGCCTTGTCCTTTGTGCCCCAGGTGCTGCTGCTTCTTTAAGAGGAAACGGAAGAAGACGGCTCAGCGTCACAAGTGACCGGTGCCTCCTGGGCCTTGCAGGAACCACCACGCCTGCAGCTCCTGCCCTGTCTCACTGGAAGGGGCTTCTTTTTAGGGGGGGGAAGAAGAGGAGGAGAAAGAGGCAGCATAGGAGGAAGAGAGGAAGGAGGAAAAAAAAAAAAAAAAAGGAAAAAAAAGTGACATTTTAAACCAAAAAGAGAAGAAAACGTTCCAAAACAAACCACTCTGGGGTGGATCTGCTGAATGGTCTCCCTCATTCACTCCAAGCCTGAAGCTCCTTTTGGGACCAGGACTGTGGCTGGCTCAGGTCTTGGTCGCCCTGGGAGAGGGGGGCTGGCTGGCTGACCCTCCTTCCCGTTGTTTACGGCCAAGGCATCCTTCACATAAACCTAAGGACTGTGCTTAGCTCCTGCTCACTTTCCTGCCCTTCCTCCCCTGTGCTCTCTGCTCCTCTGTCCTCCTCCCTCCTTCATTAAGCAAAGAAACTCCCTAGCAGGCTCTCAAGAGGGCAGGAGGATGCGGCACAGGCAGGAGGAGTTGGCGTGGAAGAAGGGCCCGAGTGCCACAGCGGTAGGAGACAGGTTCCCTCTCCGGCTCCTTGGGAACAGTTACACTGTAACGTGCAAGCTGTGAGAAATTTGCAATCTACTGTTCCAGTTGGCTGTTTTTTGGGGTTTCGGTTGGTTTTTTTTTTCCCCATCCCAACCCTCCAGCTCCCTTGCCACCTCCCTTCTCTGAGGGTAACAGAGCAGTGTGGATTGTTTTAAAGAAGCTGACGTCGTTGCACTTTTTATTCTTTTTAGCATTTACAGATGCACATTGTATCTGTGGATCTCTGCGGGGCCAGGCGCCGTGCCTGCATAGACAGACAGACAGACAGCTGGGCAGACTGGGAGGGTGCCGAGAACGCCCTGGAATGGGGATGTCGATGGCATCTGCATGTCCTTGGTGCCAGTCCGGGCTTCCCACCACCCACCTCGGGCCACGTGCTGAGGAAAGCATACTTGAATTTCCAGTCACACCCTTCCTAGGTGCCGGTGAATGTCCCTGCCATGGTTTCCTACACTGTGCCTGACCCAGCCGGCCGGGAGAGGCATGGGCAGGAGGGAGCAGCCTCAGCCCTGCTGAGCTGGAGGAGTTTGTGTGGTTTCAGAGGTAGAGCTGGATGAAGGTAGCCGGGAGGCAGCTGTTTTCCAGAGCGTAGGTGTTTCTCAGTGTGGGCGGTTGTGAGCCTTCAGTGAGAAAACGTGAGCAGGAGCAAGGCTTCCCCAGCAGGGGAGAGGACCTTTCACTGCCTTAACACTGATTTCATCTCTAGATGATCAGACAGGTTTGACTGGAATAGCCTTCAGGTCCTCTCTGCGAGCAAGTGGGGGTTTGGGGCACTGGGGACATCATCCCACCCCCCAGGAGAAGCCACAGTTCCCATGCACCAGAGCCAAAACAATAGCTAGCAAAGGGCTTGGGACACTTTGCACACCTGTGACAAAAGAAAATCTTACATCCTGCTGCAGCATTTCCAAACTGGGAGGAGGCCCAGGCTGCCAGGGGGTTATCAGAGCCAGGGCAGGGCTGTGGAAGAACTTGGGCAGCTTCTGGGGAGCTGGTGAATAGGTTCCTTGTGCTTTGTCTTTCCACATGTTACCCCTGATCAGGCTAGGGCTGTTCACTCGAGGGACTTTGCTCGTCATCAGCTCAGGCCTGGTTCACCCCAAAAATCCCGCAGAGCATGAAGGGAGGAAAGGGAGAGACTAGGTCTCGTTGTCTTCTGGGTTCTTTTAATGATGATCTGCATAGCTTGGAGCTTGTGGAGCACCACTCCTGGGAGGTTTGGTTCACCTGGCTGGGCAGGAGCAGACTTAGAGAGCAGGAGATCCTCCCAGGCAGGGAACTTCTGGGCTTGCTCTTGGTGCATCCCTAAAGCAGATAGGCACTGGTGTGGTGCCAGAGCGGCAAAGCCTCTCTTCCTCGCCTCCGTCCCCGCAGGGCTTCTCTTTGCCGTTCTCCACTGCATTCTCTCCATGCCTTATTCCGAGGAGCGCGGCTTGGAGGCAGGGAGCCCCCAGGAGACAGGGGCACCCCTCTTCTACAAGGCGCATTCCTCGAGCCGTGCAGTGGGCCGGGGTAAGAAGGGGATACGCACGGACGTGCCAGGGCGCTTTGCTCTGTCCTCCAGGACAGGGAATATGGCTACGTTCCACCCTTCTCCTGAACTTCTCTGCTGCCTGTGGCTCCCGGATGCCCGCTGTCTCCGGCACGGGCATTCTCCCTATGTGCTGTAGGAAACCATGGTTTGGCATTTTGGGTTGGGGGGGGCGGGAAAAAGGTCCCAGGCACTCTCCCCAGCGAGGGTCCTGCCCGCAGCAGGCAGAGCCGGGCCCTCAGACACTTCTGTTGCTGCCCTTCCAAGCCCCACTAAGTGCCTGTCACCAGAACTCGATTCCTTCTGCATCTCCTGCCGTGTTTGGACATTCCTCGCTGCCTCCGCTGGAGGGGCAGCTTGTAGTTGCAGCATATGTAAGTGTTTGCAGGGTGAGGGAGGGCGGGGGGGGGAGAGGGGCCATCTCAACAGGTTCTGTTCTTAAATGTTTCTTTGCTTTGTTTCGAGGTTTTTTCTGGGTTTTTTTTTTGATTGTTTTGTTTTTTTAAAGTGAATGTATTTGATTGTTTAGAAACCTTCTTGACCTTGTTTTTAAGTGGGTTGGTTTGAAAGTAGTTTCACGGTGACCCACAGCCGCTTCTCTCTGGAGATACGATGTTCTTTTAATCCTCCGATGATGTGTTTGTAGGGGAGCACTTGTCCCCCACAGCATGCTGGTAATGCTCACTTGTACCAAGCCCTCTTGCACTAGAATTGTATGTTGGACTCTTCAGAAGGGCAAAGACATGATGTGGCACGTGAAAAGAAAAGGAAAATCCAGGAGGTTAACAGCAAGTCCTGTGCTTGAGGAAGCCGCTGTCCCTAGGGAGCTCAGAGGGTGACGAGGAGACGCCAACCAGACTGAGCCAGCCGTGTTGTGGTAGGACACAGGGCATTAAGCCAACCTGGGCAACCTCTCCTCTCCTCGTGGAAGTCCTCAGCAGGCAGGAGACACCCCCCCCCAGGGGCGCAAATGGAGGGCTCTGGGGCCGTGCTGCGGGGGGCACCCGGCGCTGTGCTGGCCTCCCCGAAGTAGCTGTTGGCCCACCAGTGTTGCGATGCGGTCTTCTGAGGTATCAAGTGAGATGATGATTATTTTTTTTCAATAAAACATTGCACTGCTGCATTGTTCTCCATGAACAAATGTTTGGGTTGCCTCTTCCTGACAGCGTGGCTTGTGCTTGCTTCTTTGCTTCTGTTGGGTGCTCTTGGTAGCCCTCCTCTCCTGTGAGCTGCCCGAGCCCTCCATTGATGAGATGATGCAGGGTGTGGGATCTCACAGGACCTTCTCAGCACTTTGTGCTTTCCAGCTGTGGACGGTTCAGCCCCACAGAGCTTGGCTGAGGTGTGGTGGCACCAGGTTTCCTTCTGCTGCCTGAACATTGCCGCTTCTAGCATCATGGGCAGAAGAAAGGCTAAACCATTTGATTACCTGGAAAACAAAGATGTGAACCATCCCAAAATGTGCTGTTGCATGGTCCCCACGTCTCTGGAACATCTCCAGCTGCTGCTCTAGGTGGCAAGCATCACTTCATCAAGCAGAAGAACACAGCTCCAGCTGAAGTAACCATCAGAGCAACCCCTCAGCACACACCACACAGGCAGCCATGCCTGCTGAGGGAGGGGGCAATGACGCAGGTCCAGCCGCTGCTGCCCCGAGTGCCACCTTCCCCTGTGCGCTTCCCAGAATCTTGCACAGACAAGGAGAAACTACATGCTGGGACCTTTGTTGAGAGGGTTTTTTCTCCTCCTTCTGTTTCTCGGCTTTAATATTTTTAGCATGAACTTTCATATCCTGTTTCCCAAAAGTTAGTCTTGAGAAGATAAAAAAAAGTTCGTTTGGGAAGGATGAAAAACCTCAAGCTTGCTTTCTTTGCCTGCCTCTTGGAAACACATCTCCCTCCAGGCAGTTCTTCTAAAGGTTTGGGTACAGGGATCCAGCTTTGGGACGCTCATTGCAAGTAGGACACTAAGGTGCTGGAGTGCGTCCAAAGGACAGCAAAGGTGCTGAAGGGTCTAGAGCGCGAGTGTTGAGAGGAGCAGCTGAGGGAACTGGGGTTGGTTAGTCTGGAGAAGAGGAGGCTCAGTGGAGACCTTCTCGCTCTACAACTCCCTGAAAGGAGGTTGGAGCGGGGTGGGACTTGGTCTCTTCTCCCAAGGAGCAAATGATGGACCTAGAGGAAATAGCTTCAAGTTGCACCAGGGGAGATTCACGTTAGATACTAGGAGGAATTTCTTCCCTGAGAGGGTTCTCAGGCAGTGGCCCAGGCTGCCCAGGGCAGCGGTGGAGTCACCATCCCTGGAGGGGTTTAAAACCATGGAGATGTGGTACTTGGGGACACGGTGCAGCGGTGAGCGTGGGAGTGTTGGTTGGACTGGGTGATCTCAAGAGGGCTTTTCCAACCATAACGACTCCAGGACCGCACGGATACCCACCACCGCCACCCCGCGCCTCTTCCCGCCGGCGGCGCGCGGCCCCTCAGCGCGCCTTCACCCCGCCTCCTCTGCCGCGGAGGACCAATCGCCGCGGCGCCCCGCTCCTGATTGACAGAGCAAGGGGCAACGTGGCAGCCGCCCGGAGACCGGCGGCGGCACCGCCTCTCTCCCGTTGTTTTCCCCCAAACCCCCCTCCCTC
>VWZX01004127.1:9200-47663 GCA_013399015.1 Galbula dea | reverse complement strand
GGGGCCGGATGCAGGCGGTGCGGCGGGCGCTGTGGCTGGGCTGCGAGCGGCGGAGGATGAAGGTGCTGGTGGCGGCGGCGGCGCTGGGCGCTGCCCTCCTGCTCCTGCTGCCCGCAGCGTCGCGGGCCGACGAGCGCAAGAAAGGGCCCAAGGTCACCGCCAAGGTCAGGAGGAGAACCCGTGAGGGAAGAAAGGCCTCGGGCGGGCCTGGCTGGGGTGCAGGGTTGGGGTAAAGGCCTGGGGCGGGGCCTGGGTTGAGGGTGGCCTGGATGGGGTTAGAGGGGCCTGGATTGAGGGCGGGGGAGGGACCTGGAGTCAGGGCCTGAGTGGGGCCTGCCTGGAGTCGGGGCATGAGGGGGACAGGGCTTGGATGGCGCTGTGGGGCGCTGGGGTAAAGGCCTGGGGTGAGAGGGGGCTTAGGGCGAGAAAGGCGCGGCTCGGGCGGCGTAGGCGTGGGTTAGGTGACTGAGGTGAAGGCCTGGTGGTGGGAAGGTGGATTGAGGGACCTGGATGGGGGTGGTGGACCTGGGGTGAAAGACTGGAACAAAGGCCTGGGGCAAGGGAGGCCTGGATGGGAGGGGGGGACTGAGGGAGAGCAGTGTTCGGATTGGGAGGAGGGGCTGGCATGAGGAGGGCCTGGCTTGGGTAAGGGAGGCCTGGAGTGACGGCATGAGGGGCAGCAGGGCTTGGATGTGGGGAGCAGGCTTGAGGTGAAGGCCTGGTGGGAGGAGTGGTCCGTGTTAGCAGGGGCATGGGTGAAGGCCTGGCAGGGAGTGGGGCCTGGATGGGGCTTGGGGTAGAGGCGGGGGGGCCCTGCCTGAGGTGGGTAGAGGCTTAGGGTGGGGCGTGCCCCACAGTTAGAGCCTAGTTTAGAGCCTGGCCCAATTTGGTTAGGCCTGGTTGGACTTGAGAGGATATGGGGAGGATTGGACCAGCAAGGTGAGCCTGGCTGTGCTGATGCCCTCCTAACCAAGCTCCATCACCTGCCCCCCGCAAGGTGTTCTTTGACTTGCGGATCGGCGAGGAGGATGTGGGCCGAGTCGTTATCGGCCTCTTTGGCAAGACGGTGCCCAAGACAGTGGAGAACTTCATGGCATTGGCCACTGGAGAGGTGAGGGACCTTACCCAGCCCCTTGGGTGGCTCCTGCTTGATGTCCTGGGGCAGAGCTGGATGAAGGAGCTCTAGTCCATCCCTTTGCCTCACTCTTGTTTTCTGTCTCACCACTTCTAGAAAGGGTTTGGCTTCAAGGGCAGCAAGTTCCACCGTGTGATCAAGGACTTCATGATCCAAGGAGGAGACTTCACCCGTGGTGATGGCACTGGAGGTAACTTGTCTCACACCAGCTTGAGGATCCAGTCACTCTCTTGAAGCAAGACAGCAGCCATGCTCCCAACCCACTGCATGGCTGCTTTGGGTTCCATTGTGGAGCTGGGGCATGGTGACACAGTGGGGAACAAGTGGGCACACAGAGCATAGAGACCTGACCTCAGAGCAGAGCTTGGTGCTGGGGAGGGATGAGTGTAGTCAGACTTGGCTGGCTGGTGTCTGGATCACAGATTCACAGAGTTGTTTTGGTTGAAAGAGACCTTTAAGGTCATCAAGTCCAACCATTAACCCAGCACTGCCAGGTCACCACTAAACCATGGCCCTCAGCACCACATCTCCAGGGCTTCTCAATCCCTCCAGGGATGGTGACTCCACCACTGCCCTGGGCAGGCTATGCCAAGACTTGACAACCCTTTTGGGGAAGAAATTGTTCCTAATGTCCAACCTAAACCTCCCCTAGGGTAACTTGAGGCTGTTTCCTTTTGTCCCATTACTTGTTCCTTAGGAGAAGAGTCCAGCCCTTACCTTGCTCTGTCCTCCTTCCAGGGAGTTGTAGAGAGTGAGAAGGTCTCTCCTGAGCCTCCTCTTCTCCACGTTAACCAACCCAGTTCCCTCAGCTGCTCCTCACAACACTTGTGCTCTAGACCCTTCACCACTGTTGCTGCCCTTCTCTGGGCATGCAGTACCTGTGCTGTCTGTCCCATGAGGACCTGGAGCTCCTCACTGAGAAAACTTGTCCTTGCAACAGCTGGTGCTTCTGCCAGGTGTCCTGGCTGCCAGTCTTGTGTCAGCAGAGTTCAAACCTTCCACCAGCACTTAGCAAACATTAGTGATTTTGACAGTACTGGTGTTTGGGTTCATAAGCTCTTATAGGGCCTGTTCTCACACAGCTCCAGTCCCTCCTGCCCAGCATGTGGGGTGGGGGTGGTGGACATTTAGCTCCTTCCAGTGACAGATAGCTCATGGTTCCCTGCTCTCAGTGTGCTTGTTCACCCCACCCAGCCTGTGGAGAGAGGCACCACCATCACCCCTCCCCTGCTGTATTTCCAACAGAGCAATGGAGCCTTTTTTCTGCCCCCTTTTAGGAAAAAGTATCTATGGGGATCGCTTCCCCGATGAGAACTTCAAGCTGAAGCACTATGGCCCCGGCTGGGTCAGCATGGCCAATGCCGGCAAGGACACCAATGGTTCCCAGTTCTTCATCACCACGGTGAAGACTCCCTGGCTGGATGGGAAGCACGTGGTGTTTGGCAAAGTACTGGAGGGCATGGTAAGGGGGCGATGGGTAGGCAAGGGCTGACCCGTTTCCCAGCAGGAGAGCGAGGCTGCCTGGGGGATTTGCTGAGCCAGCTCTGCCTGTGCCCAGCACCGCCCTGCTCTCACACCCTCCCCGTTCCCCAGGACGTGGTGAGGAAGGTGGAGAGCACTAAGACAGACAGCAGGGACAAGCCCCTGAAGGACGTCACCATCATCGACTGCGGCACCATCGAGGTGGAGAAGCCGTTTGCCATTGCCAAGGAGTGAGCCGGTCCCAGGGCTCGCTGCCACGGTGCTGGGCCCTGCGCTCTGCCAGGGACCTGGCCCTGAGGGGCTGCGGCCTGGGGCTGCCCTGCTCCCTGCCCCGGCATCCCCCTGTCAACCCGGGCTGGGTGAGCAGCAGGGGCGCCGAGCCCCGTGCCCAGCCTCCCTGTCCCCCAGCCAGCAGCAGGCTGGGCCCTGGCTCCAATTCCTGTCACTTTTGTAAGAAGCACAGGCACCAATAAATGTGACCAATGTGTTTTTTAAAGTTGCCTTTGCTGCTTTTGGAGGAGTGCAGGTGCTTCAGCATCCCTTAGCTGTGTCCCTCAACCCTCCAGCCCCCTTCACTTTTCATCAGGCCGAGAGCGATGCCAACAGTTGGCCCTGGATTTCATAGACTGCTTTGGGCAGGAAGGGACCTTTCAAGGTCATCTAGTCCAACCCCCTGCAGTCAGCAGGGGCATCTGCAACTACAGCAGGTTGCTCACAGCCCCAGGCAACCTAACCTCGAATGGTTCCAGGGATGGGACATCTCCCACCTCCTTGAAGTATGGAAAGGCCACAGGAAGGTGTCCCTGGAGCCTTCTCTTTCCAGGCTGAACAACTCCAACTCTCTCAGCCTGGCCTCACAGCAGAGGGCTTCCAGCACTTACATCATTGCTGTAGCCTTCTCTGGATCTTCTCCACCAGGTCCAGCTCTCTCCTGTGCAGAGGGCTCCAGAGCTGGCCCCAGCACTTCAGCTGAGGTCTGAGCAGAGCAGAGCAGAGACACAATCCCCTCCCTGCCCTGCTAGCCACAGTGTGGGGATGCAGCCCAGGACAGGGTTGGCTTCTGTGCTGTGAGCACACACTGCCAGCCCCTCTCCAGCTTCTCACCTACCAGCACCCCANACTCTCTCAGCCTGGCCTCACAGCAGAGGGCTTCCAGCACTTACATCATTGCTGTAGCCTTCTCTGGATCTTCTCCACCAGGTCCAGCTCTCTCCTGTGCAGAGGGCTCCAGAGCTGGCCCCAGCACTTCAGCTGAGGTCTGAGCAGAGCAGAGCAGAGACACAATCCCCTCCCTGCCCTGCTAGCCACAGTGTGGGGATGCAGCCCAGGACAGGGTTGGCTTCTGTGCTGTGAGCACACACTGCCAGCCCCTCTCCAGCTTCTCACCTACCAGCACCCCAAGTCCTTCTCCACAGGCTGCTCTCCAGCCCTTCATCCCCAGCCTGGTTTGATAACCAGGGGCTGCCCTAACCCAGCTGCAGGACCTTGCCTTTATTGAACCTCCTGAGGTTCCCATGGTCTCACTTCTCCAGCTTGTCCAGATCCCTCTGCCTGGATCCCATCCCTCAGGCCTGTAAACTGCACCACTCAGCTTGGTGTCATCTGCTCACTTGCTGAGGGTGCACTCGATCTCCATGCCCATGGCACTGATGAGGACACTGACCAGCACTGGTCCCAGTGGGGCCTCCTGAGGGACACCACTTGGCACCATGGTGTCACAACTTTTTCACTTCACAGAATTCCAGAGCTCAGCCATCTTTTGCCAGTCAAGCCCAAGTGATTTATTGCCTCCGAGCCTGGATGCTGAGGGGATTTCCAGCACGGATTGGGATCCAGAGGCTCCCATTGCAGCCTTGGAGTGTCAGGGCTGAAGGCAGAGCTGCTTCTGTCCCAGTGAAGGCACTTGGGGTGGTGGTGGGTGAGCAGCGCTGGCCTGGGTGGCTGCTGTGGTTCCCACCCTACCTCTTGGCTTCTTCCACCCAGTTCTGCCCCATTCCAGCAGGAGGGAGTGATTTCCATGGCAAGGATGATTCCTGCTGCCAGCTGCTCGCCCCTGTGACGCTGGGTGCTGGCTGGTGCTGGGGAACCTGCTGGGGTGGGGGCTCAGGGTGCTGCCTGGCCAACGGTACAGTTCAGCTGGGAGTAGAGGCCCTGCAGCACCCCGCTGAGGACTGTGTCAGCGAGAAGGTCTGGAAGGAAAGGGGGAGCTGGAGCAGCTTTGTCTCCATCCCAGCTCCCATTAAAGGGGAAAAAGCCCACCAAGGTTTTGGGTGGGGGTAGAAGAGCCCTGGGAGGGTTTGGACACCTGCCCCGTACCCCTGCCTGCTGGCCACACGTAGGGGTCAGTGCGGAAGCCGACGACGGGGCGCTGGGAGGGCAGGCAGCTGCTCCTGCCAGGGGAGAGGGGACATCAGCACCTGGCCAAGGGTCCCACGTCTAGCCAGGGTGACCAGGCCATGAGCAAACCCTTCCCTCTCCTCAGTGTTCCCAGCTCTGCGACGTAGGGTGCCTGGGTTGGGTGAGGGACAGCCATGGGCTCACGCCAGGTGCCAGCAGAGCACATCCAGCACTTGGCTACTCACGGGGGGCTGCGGCCCCTGCGGTCCTGCTGCCCGCGGCGAACCTTCAGGAAGTCCAGCACGTCCTGGGGCAGCTCCTGGTTGTGGAACAGGACACCCTGCAGAGCACCCAGGGGACAGGTCAGCACCTAGGAACTACACACACACGCGCGCACACGCACACACAGAGACACACAGAGTGTCAGGCCCTGCACGGCCCCACACAGAGTGTCAGCCCCNTCCCCCTTCCCCCCCACGTCCCCGCCGCCGCCGGTGCCTGACCCGCAGGTAGAGCTCCAGTGCCTGCCGGCGCTGTTCCAGAGCTCTGGGCATCCAGGTGGGGCCGCGGCGCGGGGGGAAGTCGGGCACCTTGCAGGCCTTCCTGATCTAAGGTAGAGTGTGAGGAGGGCATCAGGGCGGCGCTGCCCGCTGCGGCCGATGCTGGGGAGCTGGGGTTTCCCCCGGCACCCCTGGGTGCCGGAGGTCTCACCTGTTTGTGCAGCGCCTGGAACTCGCTGTAACGCTTGGCCACCGTGTGCCTCCGGCCATTGCACAGCACCTCCACCCTGAACACCTAAGCGGGGGTCAGCAGCTTCGGCATCTCCCTCCCAGGGCAGGCAGGGACCTCCGTGGCTCACAGTGTGTGTGTGTGTGTCCCCGGCCTGGGGAGGGCATCTGGGGACCGACACCCACGACACTCACCAGTATAGGCAGAACCCATACTCTAGGGGGAACCTCGGGAGCATTTGCGGCCCCTGTAGTAGAGGAGACCCTTCCCAACCCGAGGGGAAAGCAGGGAGAGGGCAGCTAGAGACCTCCAACCTCTGGGGTAGCTGGGACCCTTAGTGTATGTGGAGACCCTGTGGAGGGGGTACACGGAGCCCTCCAACCTCTGCAGCAGAGGATCTCCCCATGTCCCTTCCCGGAGCAGACAGGGACCTCCAAGACCTGGGGCAGATGGGGACCCCCTAGGGACATTTGAGGACCTCCAACTCCTGGGGTAGAAGGAGATACCTCCACACATCTCCCCCCGCTCTCCCCCCCCAGTAGATGGTGTTCTCCAGGGGAACTTCAAACCCCGGGGCAGGTAGGGGCACCTGTCGGGTAAACAGTGACACCCCCCTAAGCCACGGAGCCAGAGGAACACCCCCTTTTAAAGCCAATCCTCTTCCCTCACCCCACCAGACAGCAGAGACCCCCTGGGCACAACTGGGGACCTCCAACCCCTGGGGCATAGGAAGCCAAGCCCCTTTCCCTCTTCTCGGGCAGATGAAGACCCTCTGGGGACGGACAAACCTCCACCTCCCCGCGGTAAGAGGGGACCCGAGCCCCCCACCCCAAGCCCCCCGCCGCCCCTCACCGTGTGTGCCCTGTCCGGGCTGCGAGCTGCTGCCTGCGGCTCTGCGGCAGGGATGGAGACAGAGATCATAACCCACCGAGACTACCGGGGAGGGGAACTGGGGAAGGGAACCAAGGAGGAGAGGCAGGGAGAGGAGCCACGGAGCTTAGCTCTGCCCTAACCTCCTACGGGCTCCGGGCCAGGGCTCAGCCCTGCTCTGTGCCACCCACTGCCACCAGCAATCAGGGGTGGCACTGGGAGCCCAGAGCCAGCCCCTGCACACCCCAAGGGAGGATCCTGCAACCCCCAGCCTCCAACTCCAGCACCACTGGGGGCTTTTTTTGGAACCTGGAGGTACTGCAGGGATCCAACTCTACAGGGAACAGGGGAAAGGAAAGTGGGAAGTCAGCCCAAGCTGCCTTTCCCCTTTCTTAAGGCAGAAGAAGGGGTATCAGTTTTGGTGACACCCATGGCTTGGGGCCCTGGGAGGGGGAGGAGTTGAAGAAGTAGGACTATGACCACGGGCAAAGGCCCCCCACAGCTCCACACTGACTTCTTGGGTGGGAGGGTGGCAGGTCCCCCCCAGCCCACACCGTGTAGGACCAGAGCCCAGCCTTGCTGAGCTCAGGTCCTAAAAACAGCTCTTGCTGGGTGTGGGAGTGGAAAACCAGAGCTTTATCAGGAGCCAGGGCAGGTGGCTGGGGCAGTGGCCAAGGTCACCCCTGTCCCAGCCACAAGACAGCAGGGAGGCTCCCTCCCTGGCCCTCCGTGTCCGTTAGCCCTCCCTGGCCCAGCCCAGCCTAGCACCACACAGAGCCTGTTTGCCCTGATAGAAGTTTTATTACAGAAGTTTTAATGGCACTGCAGGAGTCAGATAATCATTAGAGCCCTAAACCCCAGCCTGAAAAATAGACATTTGACAGCAGTTGTTAACCACCCCCTGGTGCAGGTCTGGTCAAAAAGCAGGAAACTAATTTCTCTTCCAGTAAGAAAATATATGTTGCTAAATGAAAAATATACAGTTAGAAGAGTTACTGCCTCCCAAGCTGCTCCTCTGGGGGGTTAAACCTCTCCCCAGCTCCAGAGTGTGTCACTAGGGTTCATCCATGTGGAAAAGAGGAAGAGGTATAGTGGATACATATAAAAAACAAAACCAAAAAGGCAAAGTTCAGGTCCACTGCTCTGCTGGCCCCATTAGGAGATGGCCTTGGCCTCGGGTAGGAAAGCTTCCCAGTACTTCACCAGCTGTGGGGAGGAGGGAGAGAGAGATTGAGAGAGAGGAGGGTCAGGAGCCTGAGAGCACCTCAACACTACTCAAAGCCCAGAGTGAAAGCAGAAGCGTTTTTGGTAGGGGCAGCAGCTCCTCCAGAAGGTACAGCCTCCTCCAAAAGAAAAGGGAGCAAGGGGGATGCAATGCTGAGTTGTTGTCCTGCCCCAGCCCAAGAGGGGGTCATTGCTCCCCCGCTTGGGAGTGCAGAAGCTCACACTGCTTTGAGAGGGAAAACCCCAGCAGGGGCTGGAGGTGCTACTTCAAAGCACCACTTTAGATGTCAGACTTAGGGACTGGGTTTAGTCTTAAGGACATAGTTTTAGATGATGGTGCTAGGTTGATGGTTGGACTTTATGATCTTAAGAGGTCTCTTCCAACCTTGGTATTCTGTGATACTCACTTGCTGCTGAGAGTTTAATAATGTCTCCAGGTACTTAGTGACATGGTTTCTGAAGTCCTTGGATTTCTCTTTCTGCAACAGATCAGCACAGAAGTGAGTATGAGGCTGAAGGACCCCCCCAAAACCCTCTGGCTTTGAGGATAGGGTGGGAGGAGAAACCTGTTCCTCCTGGGGCGCCACAAAGAG
The DNA here is from genome assembly GCA_013399015.1 of Galbula dea. NCBI lineage: Eukaryota > Metazoa > Chordata > Aves > Piciformes > Galbulidae > Galbula > Galbula dea. Next base: position 39,293 of record VWZX01004127.1, on the reverse strand, counting down.
ACCAGCGCAAGATGCTGAGGAGGAAGCTCCCTTTTGGCCCCAGCCTGATGGCTCTGAGGGTCTTTGCCCATCCAGCAGCCATCCCCATTTGAATAGGGACACTCTCTGGCTGAAGACCGCTCTCAGCCAAGACATCAGCTCTGCCCCAACTCACACGTGGCCAGAGGTACAAACACTGCCAACCACTGTACTGGGAGCGGGGTCAGGAGCTAAGATGACCTCTTGGTTGATGTTCCCAGGGCAAGGGACATCAAAGGTCAACCAGCCAGAGGGTTGCATGCTGAGGTCCAAGCCAAGTATTACCTCAAACCGTATCACTTCCTTGCGGATGACAGCAGAAATCCGTTCAAAGTCCCTCTCGTACTGTGTCACCCGGGACTCCCACTGCAGAGAGAGGAAGTGGGATGTTTCCAGAGGAGGAGGAGAACCTCTCACTCCCCTCTCCAAGTGGTTTTGCAGCCATGACTCAGGGTGAGAGGCACTGCTGCAGCAAAGGCCAGCATTTTTGGTCCAAGCTGCATCCCTGGCTTGCTGCAAGCTCAGCAAGGAAGCCCCAGGAGGTGGGACCATGAGCAGCCCCTCCTGCAGCTTCTGGGGCTTCCAAGCTTGGCAAGATACCTGTCCCTTCAGCTCAGGTGGTCCCCTTCTCACTGCTCCAGCAGCAGAGACCCTGACACTCCTCACTCCTTACCTCCGAGATCTCATCTTTGGCCTGCTGCAGCTTGTCAGGTTTGTTGGCCCACAGCAGCCTGGCCTCCACCTCCCTCTTCTTCTGCAGCATGGTCTGGGCGTCCTGCCACCGCTGCCAGGTCTTCATGCGCTGGTCAAAGGCTCCCTGAAAGGAAGGAGCAGAGACTGAATTCTGCTCTGCCACCACACCAGGAGCTCTGCTGACAGTGACAACCACGCCCTTTGGTAAGGGGACATCAGAGTTGCTTCACCAGTGAGGTCCTGGACCCATCTCAGTGTCACCAAAGCTGAGCCAGAACATGGAATGCTCTGCTAACAAAGGAACCCAGGTGCAACATCAACCAACTTCAGGAGCAGCTCTGGGGCCTCCCTCTGTATGGGGTGGGCATCACAGGATTTGTTCCACCTGCCCTGGGGTTTGGCAGGAGACAGTCAGTGGAAAAGCTCCACCACATGGTTCAGCACAAGCCCAGACAGGCCTGAAGCCACCTGCTGACCTGGCAGCATCCCAGCCACAACTATGAGCTCCATCCCCAAGCTCTGCTGCCTGCCCACTTCAGTCCTGCCACCAAGAGTGACCAGTGCAAGGGTCTGCCTCGGCACACCCCAAGCTGGATCTCCAGCAGCAGCTCACAGGCATCTGCCAGGAGGCCAGATGATTTTAGCAGGCCTGCCAATCACCAGTCCAGGCAAGTAAGACTCCATCAGGCTTCTGAAAACATCCAGCCAGGTTGTAGGAAAGAGCCAGAAAAGCACAAAGCAGTGTCTGATAGCCTGGTCAGGGGACAGAGTGACCAGGGGATAGGTAAAGTCAGAGGCTCCTTACCAGAGACCATCCCATTTATGTCTTGTTATCTCTAGCACAATCAGAGATCTTGGTCCTACTCTGGAGCACCCACGACACCTCCCAGTACAGACTTGCAGACCAAGGAGGCTTGTACCCACTCACTAGGCTGCCTTCTGGCCTCTGAAAGGCAGGACACACTTGCAGCTCACTTGGGACTGGTTTCTTTCAGCCTCCTCCAAGGAGGTCACCGGGCAGGCTGCAGGGACTTGAAGACCCAAGCTCTTCTTCAGCAGGTGCTTGGCAGATCTATTTGCAACACCCAGACTACAAGTCATCAGCTCACAGCCTCTGCAGATGCTGCAGACTTCGGAGATGAAGGGCTTGAGGCCACCTACAGGCCATGAACTTGCTCCACATCCCCTGCTGGGGAGCAGCAGCACAGTCATGCCTCACCTACCCGTTTTGTGATCTAGCCACTCCAACACGTGCTCAACTGGACCAGCAGCAAGTTTATCCTCTGCCTGGAGCAGCCAGAGGCATGCCACGCTCTGTGCTCGAATTCAGAAGCCCAGCTGCCTCTTGGCACACCTGAGATGGGCCCTAGGACCAGCAGCACAGCCTAGAGCCTGCCCCAAAGGAATGCTTACCCTTACAACTGAGAGCAGGCGGATGTAGTCTCCCAGGAGCTCAGCCAGGAGGAAGAAGTCATTGTTAGCCTGTTCCTGGTGCAGCTGTTCTATCTTCTCTTCCACCTCAGCCAGCTGGGACAGTGCCCTGGACAGGGCTGTGTTGTCCTCTGAGCTCCCCAGCATGGCCAGGCTCTTTGCAAACTGGGCTGTATTCAAGGCTAGCTCTGGTGAACAGAAGAAAGTCAACTGATGGGCCTTGTCCTCCAAGCAAAGCCCCAGCCTAGAACTCAGCCCAAGGAGCTGCTACTCTGTAGCCCTAGGAGATGCCAGCTGGAAGAGCCAGGGCTGCCTTGGTGGGACATGGTGGCAGGAGTGCTCAGCAGCTCCAGCCAGGAAGGAGAAGGGAAGCAGCAAAGTGGGAGGACAACCAGGGCTTTGCAGAAGGCAACCAAAACACAGAGAGGGGAAAAAAACCCCGATCTCTGCTCCCTGCCAGAGGACAGCTTGGGATTAACACAGAATCATAGAATGGTTTGGGCTGGAAGGGACCTTTCCAGGTCATCTAGCCAACCTCCTGCAGTCAGCAGGGACATCTGCAACTAGATGAGGTTGCTCAGAGCTCCAGACAACCTGACCTAGAATGGTTCCAGGGATGGGACATCTCCCACCTCTCTGGGCAACCTGGGCCAGGCTCTCACCACCCTCAGGGTAAAACATTTGTTAGATCTAATTTCAAACCATCACTCCTTGACCTGTCCCAACAATGGCAGCCTCCATCCAGGAGGACACTGCTCCACCTCAACACTGTCATTCTAAGCTCCCAGGGCTGGACAGGAGAGGTGGGGTTACCACCTCACTTCTGTCTGCTGCGGAGAAGAGACCAAGAGTCCTTTAGAATAAGGAAGCACTATCCTATCTTCTTAGGGGTGCCTCCTGGGACACATGGAGACCTCCAGCCAGGCTCTTCACAAGGCTTAAGCTGCTAGAGGCCAAGGTGCAGAGCAAGCAGCACCCAACCTGTTACCTTTCCTGTGGTTCACCAGCGTTTCGACGACAGCATGTAGCTTCCGCAGCCGCTGGTCCTCACACTCCACTTCCTGCAGCTTCTCCTCAAACCACTGGGATGGAGAAAGCCAGAGCTGATTCCTACAGGTGGCATCGCTGTGGGGCTGAGGAAGTTCCCTCACAGCTTGAGGAGGGAGGACAAGGACAAACCAGAGGGGTCCTGACACTTACAATATCTGATTCATTCATCTTGATGGTCATTTTACTGACAGCGTCCGTAGCTTTGTTGAACATCTTCAGTATCCCTGCTCCACTCAGGGCCTGGGTGCCTACTGCTCTTGGGAGCTAGGAAGAAACAGAAAAGCTCTGTTTTGCCAGGAGATAAAAGCAGTTTGGTGAGCAGCCACCACGGGGGCATCCTTGTCCCTTGTGGGTTCTCTGCCAGGCAGGGGGTTTCTCTGCACACACAACCTGTAGTGTTCCCAGTAACAGGACTGGAGGGGTTTCGAACACAGGAGGAGTTCCTAACTCTGATACTGCAGCTGGGGTCCACCTGTTCTGCTTGGTGAAGGGAACAGAGGACTGTAAGAACCAGCTATGCTGCTCAAATCCCTGAACCTGGGGCTGCTCAGGTCAGCCAGGCATACTGAAGGGCTTCAAAGCACCTCCCCAAAAAGGCAGTAGCTGTGTGCACTGCTGGGGGACAATAGACTAGAGCGGTGCCTTGGTGTTGGGACATACTCTCCACCAGCCACAGCAGCAAGGTGAGATGCTTCCATCATGTCTGCTCCTACACCAGAGCCCTCCAGCACAGCACAGAGGAAACACTCAGGGCAGGGTTTCCATAGGGCTCAGCCTGGGGAAAGAACAACTTCTGCACACCAGATGCACAACTGGGCATGGCCATGCTCTCCTGGGAAGAGCAGGGACCACAGCAACCACGTGTTTCAGTACAGAGCCAGTGCTCCCTTAACATGTGAGCATCAAGCCAAGCCCTCACCTCCAAACAGCAGGCTACACTCCTGTCATGGGTTTCAGAGAACAGGGACTACCTGTGCTGTCCATGTGTGCCCCACCATGACCTCTGCAAGCTAGGCCAGAGCTCTTCAGAAGTGTAGAGTGCTCAGACAAGCACTGGCCCAGAAGAGTCTTCATTGCTACTGGGTTTGTGCAGAAAGGTTTTGGGAGTGAGAAGGCTTTCAGGGCTGGCTTCTGTGAGGAGCTGCTAGAAGGTTCCACCATGTTGGACAGAGCCAAAACCAGCTGGCTCCCAGATGGACCTGCTGCCAGCAAGGGCTGAGCCCATCAGCAATCATGGCAGTGATAATGTATGTTAAGAAGGGGGAAATAAAACCCCTGAGCAATTGCAGCCAGGAGAGAGGAGTGAGAATACATAAGAAAACTCTCTGGAGACACCAAGGTCAGTGAAGAAGTTGGTGGAGGACTGGCTCCTGTGGGAGGGACCCATGCTGGAGCAGAGGAAGAGTACAAGGAGACCTCCCCTGAGGAGGAAGGAGCAGAGACATGTGAAGAACTGACCCAACTCCCCATCTCCCTGTGCCACTGGAGGGGAAGAGGTGAAGAGACTGGGAGTGAAGTTCAGAACAGGAAGAAGGGAGGGGTTGGGGGGAAGGTGTTTTAAGATTTGGGTTTATTTCTCATCATCCTACTCTGATTTGATCAGGAATAAGTTAATTTCCCCAGGTCAAGTCTGTTTTCCCACGATGGTAACTGGTGAGTGATCTCTCCTTGTCCTTATCTCAACCCACAAGCCTTTGGTCCTGTTTTTCTCCCCCTGGCCAGCTGAGGAGGGCTGAGAGCCAGCAGCTTTAGTGGGCACCTGGCATCCAGCCAGGGTCATCCTCCCCACATCTGCTGCTTCAGAGCTCTGACAGGGTTCTGCTGCTTCTCGTTGAGCTCTGAAGTGTCATGCCCCATTAACTGCTTGTGTGCCATGTCCTTCTGCACCTCCAAGGGACTTGTAACTCTTGTCATTCCATACCACTGACCTCCTCCTTTTCCAGGAACTCCCTGACATCTGGGTCCTGCAGCATTGTTGGGTGGCTGACCACTCTCCGTAGGTACCTGTGGAGAGGAAGGCACCCCAAGTTACTTTGGTTGTAGGAAAGCTGGCTCTGAGCTGCCCCAGTGAGCTGCAACACACTTGTTATTCCCTCTGAAGTGGCAGTTCAATTGCTGACATCAGACCCAACAAGCTGTTCTCGTTCCCCCACCAAGAAATCCTACATTTCTGGGGACTTTAGTGAGACCAGACTGCCAGACCTTTGGCTAACACTTGCTATAGCAAGAAAGTTTCTTGGTACCCCAAGTGATCAAGATCCAACCTTACATCTCTAATGATGACACTTTAAGGGCTCCTGCAGAGGCTGAAGCTGGAAGAGATCAGCATCCCAGTGCTAACTACAGCAGCCAACACATGTAGTTGAGCCAAGGACACTGGTGGCTTTAGTGTAGTTATGGTGCATGTCACAGGGAGACTGAGCTGTTCCTCACCTGATCTGCACTCTTTGTGCAACAACTGAACACCCCTAGCTTGGGGCTCCTGAGACAGCTCAGGCTTCCCTCTGCCCTCTCAGTGGAGTTTGGCCAGATTTGGCCCAAACACCAGCAGAGGCTTTTGAAGCAGGAGGTGGTTTTACAGAGGCAAAGCAGCAGCAGCTGCAGTTCTTCAGCAGCCTCCAGGTTTGCTGCAAACCTAGCAGCTTTCCTTTTGCCAGTGTGACCTCACAGAGGTCCCTGGCTCAGCTGAGGCCCCAGGGGAGAGCTGCTGGGGTCTGTACCTCTCCAGAGCAGCTCGTCTTTTTTCAAGGAACTCTGCAGAGGAGGAGTCTTCTTTCCCAACTTTCACTTTGGTCATTCCTAGCACAGAGGAGAAGATGCAATTAATGAGCTGCTTCAAACTCCACCCACAAGCTGGAGTGGACTGTTACAGACTACTGAGGAAACAGGAGAGGAGAAGCATTTGACAGCAGGAACTGGACTTGCAGCAGTTATTTTCCAAGAGCTACTTGGAAATTTCCCCTTATACCTAATACCTAGCAGCAGGTGACATCCAGAGAAAAAGGCAAAGCAATGCCAGGTGGGGCTGGAAGGGAAGGGCCATGGGGCTGCACTCAGGTGAACAGCAACTCAGTGGCAGTACAGAGGGTAAGGTTTTACTCCATATCAAGCAGACATGGAGGCAACTGCAAACTCAAAGGAGGCTTTAAACCCAGAGCTCTAAAATGTGGAAGCAGAGGTTTGTCTGGGCCACAGAGCCCCGATTATTTCCTGTGCCTGCTCTGCAGCTGCCCTCTCTGCTTGGGGGCTGCAGGCAGGCCTGTCCCTTGGGCACAGAGCTCCCCAGCAGAAGGATCAGCATCTCCCCCACTCACCTATGAGACTCTTCTCAGGCGGTGGAGGAACGATGAACCCATTTTGGGCATGTTTCTCTGACAGCTTCTCATAGAGACCCAGAAAGTCACTGAACCTCCTTTTCACTGAGAACTGCTTGCTCCTGAACATTGGCATGCTGGTCTGGGGGGAAGAGATGAGACTCAGATCAAACTCACTCAGCGAAGCTTGCCCCTGCACACACAGCCTTGGGAGCTCCATCTGCTGTCACTTCTGGGGATGAAGCAGGACAGCTTGAGCTCTACAAGGTATGCAAGGTCGAGGGAGGTTCTGCTCCCCTTCTACTCTGCTCTTGGGAGGCCACATCTGGAGTCCTGGGTCCAAGTTCTGGTCTCCCCTGGTCAAGAAGGCCAGGGAACTTCTGGAGAGGGTACAGAAAAGGGTTACAGAAACGCTGAGGGGACTGGAACATCTCTCTGCTGGGGAAAGGCTGAGAGAGCTGGGGCTGGCTAGCCTGGAAAGGAGAAGACTGAGGAGGAATCTGATCAATACTGATCAATACTTCATGGGTGGGGGTCAGGAGGATGGGGCCAGGCTTTTTTCAGTGGTGCCAGTGACAGGACAAGAGCGAACAGGCACAAACTGGAGCATAGGAAGTTCCATCTGAACATAAGGAGGAACTCCTTGACTTTGAGGGTGGTGGAGCACTGGCCCAGGCTGCCTGGGAAGTGGTGGAGTCTCCATCTCTGGAGACATTCCAAAGCTGCCTGGACACCATCCTGGGCAAGCTTCTGTAGGTGACCCTGCTGTGCCAGGGGGGTTGGACTAGATGATCTCCAGAGGTCCCTTCCAGCCCCTGATATTCTGTGATATGAACAGAGCAAGCATTGGCCTAGGTTTTCAGCAACTTATCTCCCAACAGTTCTCCCTGGACCAAGCAGCAGTATTAATGCCACTAAATCACAGAGCAGCTGCTAATGTGGCTACAGGCTGCTTGGTAAACCCTGCCCATTGCCTTATCCCATCATCCCTGCTCCACACAGGAACAGAACCACTAACAGGTCATGCTTTTCTCAACCTTAAGACTCCAGGGTCCACCAGTGGCTTTTGACTGTGTGTGCACAGCAGGAGTGGAGGCCAACAAGCCTCCTAGTCCCCTTCACGCACCATTAACTTCAGACCACAGCAGCCACTGCACAGACAGCTAGGAACAGCTTCTTGCAGAGCTTCAGAGCAGCATCCCAAAGCTTCAAGCAGGGCAGCAGCTGCTGCAGGCTGAGTTTCTTGCCACCAGTGGCCAGGAGAGCAGGTCCTGACACAAAACTAGCTACAGCAGCCACTCTTCAGTGACAGCTGCCTTCAGGTCAGCTTCATCTGACCACTGGCACAGAACACTTGGCACCAGCCCCAGCATCTAGGGCTCTCCCTAATGGATGATACTCCTGCTTCTCACTCCACCACTGAGCACCCTGTAGCAGCCAGGGCTGAAAAGAGGTAACTGGCTGGAAAAAAAAACCCAAAAGAGAGAGTCTCCTCTCAAACAGATTCAAACCCTACTTCTCAGCTAGGCTCATCCTTTGATCTGTAGGGTGGATTAGAACTCCTGAATCCATGTAACAGGGCATTAAGACCTCCTGTCTGTTTAGGTCACTGCTGGCTTGGCTAAGAGCAGACAGCCCAGCTGCCTTTGAGCCTGGAAAACTAACAGCAGCCCCCTCTGGAGCCAGGAGTCAGACCTACCTGTGTTGACACTTTGTAGGCTACGTAGGCGTTCATGCCATCCCCTAGGGAAAACAGAACCAAGGCATGAGGGTCACGAGATCAGTTGCTTCCCACACCATCAGAAAGCAAAGCACAAGGCTCCTGCCACCTCCTGCCCCTTTGCCTGCCTCAGTGCCTCTGAGCTTTGGCCTGATGGAGCTTCAAATCTTCCTGTGGCACTGCAGACAGCAGCTCACTCCAGGACCCCAGGCTCCTGCCCACGAGGCATTTCCCTGTGCTGATTGCTTAGCTCTCCCCTCCTTTCACTTCCTAAGGCAGCCACCACTGACAATCAGGGGTTTGTTGCACCCACAGCACTTGGGCTGGCTCCACACATCTGCTCAGCACCCAACAATTCAGTGGCTGTACAGCACATGAAGCAGCTCATTCAAAGGATGCAAGTCAGACAGCCCCTGGCTGCATGTGGTTGGGTTCTGAACCCTCACAGGCAGTTTTCTCCAGCTAACACAGAAATCCCCTTGTTCAACCTGGTAGCTCAACCACAGGGCACCCTCAGAGGCTTGATGCTACCCCTAATATACCTCTAATTTACAACTCTGTGCACCTCCCAGCTCCAGAGATCACAAGACACTGAGCAAGAACAAGCTGCCACTCATGAGGCTGCTCCAGTGGCTCGGATCAGATGTTACCTTGGGTCCTCTGCACCCCAGGGACTTGTCAGGTTCCTCTGACCTCCACTTTCAAGAGAAAGAAACCCTCTTGCTTCTCAGTTTGAAGCCAGAGTGGCTTCCCTGGCAAGCACAGCTGCTAGAGAAGGTGTCAGAACATGGACTAATACTCTTACTTTGAGGTTAAGGCAGTTTTGCCTCCCCCTCACCAGCTGGACAGAGGACAGCAGTGCCTGGAGGTCAAGTCAAGTTGGTCATCACAGTTGCAGACACCAAGCTCTGCTACTGCAAGCATCACCTTCCCAAAACACCTACTCCTGCCTGCCTGCCTTTGAGCTCCCTGGCTTTCCACCACCTGCTTCTGTCTTGCTGCTTTGTCACTGAAGCGTTTTGCTTCAGGTAGCTTCATTTCTTCTAGGTGTTGGAAGCAGTGTGGGAGAAGTTACTCCAGGATGGAGTTTACACTTGGCAGAGACAGCTCAGAAGCTGGAGCTGTGGCACATGGAGGTGACAGCTGCCTTTGGTCCTACTGGCAAGCTTGGCTTGCCCAGCTGTGCCCCCACCATGCAGCAGGACAGGATGTTCACTCACCAACTTTCTCTGGGTCACTCACTCCTACAGTCAGCTCAAATTTGTCCTCCTGTTCCTCTTCTTCCACCTGTTTGGAGCAAGCACATACAGACAGCAAGTTCAAACTTCCAGGTTTCTTTTAGCCAGGCTTCAAACCACCCCAAACCATCAAGCCCCAGACATTACAGTGAGTTTGTCACACTGCCCCAGCCTCTTTGGCCCTTCAGTCTGGTCAAGGCTGCTCTACAAAGCCCTACAGCTTCTCCCTGGTGTCCAAGGCTACTCATTCCAAGGATCCCAAACAGAATTCGTCTTTATGACACCAAACTGCTCAGCCCAAGGTGAAACTCTTGCAGAGTCCAGCCTCAGCTCTGTGCAAGATAGCTCCCTTTGGTCTCTCTGACATCATGCTTTCAGTTCTCACCTGAAGATGGCTGAAGCCAACCTCAGAAAACTCAGCTTTAGACCAAGTACCACCTGGTTAACTGGGCTTGGCAACCAAACTGCAAGTTCCATCTAAGGATTTTGCACTCTCCTGTCCCCCAGGAGACTGTTTCTTTTAAAAACCTAGACAGGAGCAGCTACACCACTTGCCCCATCTGTGGCACCTCTCAGAGGACCCTCAAGACCAGCTCAGCCACTTGAAATAGAGCTTTGGAAGGGAGCCTGCACCACCCCACCCCAGTAAGAATGTCATCAGGCTGACCTGAACTCCACTTCAGCCACAGCAGTTCATACTGAGGGCCTGAGATAGAAGCCAGGGCATCCAATATGGCAATTCATTGCCATATTGGATGCCCTGGCTTCTATCTCAGGCCCTCAGTCTGGACTGATTATCTCAGATGCATGTTTACAATGAAGTTAACAGACAGGTTCCTGTCAATTACAGCCTGAAACCAGCAGGGCAAGTTCACCGAATCCCAGTGGGCTTGGAAGGGACCTCTGGGGATCATCCAGTCCAATCCCCCTGATGAAGCAGGGTCACCCACAGCACCTTCCCCAGGATCACCTCCAGCTGGGGTTGGAATCTCTCCAGAGAAGGAGACTCCGCAACCACTCTGGGCAGCCTGGGCCAGGGCTCCAACACCCTCACAGCAAACAAGTTTCTCCTCCTGCTCAGGTGGAACCTCCTGGGTTCCAGTTTGTGCCTGTTGTTGCTTTTCTCAATACAAGCTGGAAAGCTCAGAGCACTTCTCACCTCCTCATAGCTCTTTGGAGAGCTTCTAGATGAAGAGCTTGCAGCTACTTCTAAGGAGGAGGCAGGATTGGATGTTTTGGCTGGTTCCTTCTTCTGGTTGTTTTGTGTGCTGTCTAGAGAGAGCTCCACAGTGGCATCTGTCAAGAGAAGTTTGCAAGGGTCAGTCTCTCTGCTTTGGGTTTCTAGAAAGGCAATTTCAATATTCTCCAAGAGGCTGATGGGATCTAAGGAGTAAAAAGAATATTAATTAGCAAAAAATAAACCAAAATGCATGGGAAGGACATCTCTAAGCAGTGGGAAGGGCATGACTTAATGAATCTTCACTGCAGCAAGAGCATTTGACCAGCCCTGCTGGAGAACATTACATTCGTCCAATGAACCTCTTATTCCAGAGGGAGCTGCACACCAGAACAGCTAAAGCCAAGCTGGATTTGCACATGGCACATAGGGCAGCCTAGAAGGCAAGCTCCTTCCCAGCACTTCTCCACCCAGAGGAAGTAAAAACTTCCATCTGTTAGCAGGTGTCTCCAGAACTGCCTCTCAGATGCCTCTGCCCAAGGTGGGTGCCTCTGCCAGGCCTGAGGAGGAACTGACCCTCCCCACTCTCCCCTGCTGAGGGGTGTGATGTTTCCTGTTCCTCAGGAACAGCCACATCTCTACTAGAGATGCTTCCTCCGCCTGCCTGGAGGGAGGGGAAGGTAGAAAATAGTCTTAAATCTGAGAAGACACTCACCACCTTATAAAGACAGCAAAAGCAAAGCAAACCCCATTTTAATCCTCTTCAGCTTCCAAACGGTTAATCCTGCACATGACTATGTGAGAGACCTGGAGGAGGCAACTCTGACCTTCCCAAAAACACCACCAGAGCTCAGTGCTTCCAAAACAGCCTGGAAGAGCAGTTTGAGATAAGGACCAGTGATAGTCCAAAAACATCTATGATCTGCATGCCATGCTTGAAAGCAGATCCCTCCAGGCTTAGAGCTCAGATACCTCCAGACAAACACCCAGCAGATAGAGACTCACCTGCAAATAAGTCCTGATCATCTTGCTCCACCTGAACCCCATTCTCTTTGGAGGTGTTGCTCACAGGAAGAAGAGATTCTCTTTTCAGTGCTGGGGGCTTGCTCTGCAAGAGAATTGAAAACACATAAACAAAAAGTCATTTCCACTGAAGGGTGTGCGTGGACACTCAGCACTAGTGTGGACAGCAGAAGCAGGACAGGGATTGTTCCCCTCAGCATCGAGGAAGCCACACCTGGAATCCTGGGGGCAGTTTTGGGCCTCTCACTCCAAGGACACTGAGGTGCTGGAGTGTGTCCAGAGAAGGGCAAGGAAGCTGGTGAAGGGTCTAGAGAGCACAAGTGTTGTGAAGAGCATCTGAGGGAACTGAGGATGTTTAGCCCGGAGAAGAGGAGGCTCAGGGGAGACCTTCTCACTCTCTACAGCTCCCTGAAAGGAGGCTGGAGCCAGGTGAGGGCTGGTCTCTTAAGTAAGAAGTGGTAGAATGAGAGGAAATGGCCTTAAGTTGTGCCAGGGGAAGCTTAAGTTGGACATGAGGAACAATTTCTTCCCTGCAAGAGTGGTTAAGCATTGGCCCAGGCTGCCCAGGGCAGTGGTGGAGTCATCATCCCTGGAAGGATTGAAAAACCATGGAGATGTGGTGCAGAGAGACATGGTTAGTGGTGACCTAGCAGTGTTGGGTTAACAGTTGGACTTGATGATCTTAGAGGTCTCTTCCAACCAAAATAACTCCGTGGTTCTATGAACGGACACTGGAGGACCAAAGAACTCAAATTACTAGCCACTGCCACATAAGGTCACTAATAGAAATCCCATGTGAGCAGAGTGGCTGGAGAACATCACAGGCTGCCTCTGTTCCACCCACCCTCGAGAGACACGCTCTCTGTCCAGAGGCTTCTGAGCCATTAAGGACACTAAGTGTCATGCAAAATGTCAGAGCCAGTGCTGACCTTGATTTCTAGCCAAATGGGAGCAGCTGGCAGGTCACTGGGATGTGCCAGCCCAGAGGCCAAGTGTCACAGCCCCAATCCCTCCACCACAGGTGTGGGGAGCAGCAGACGGTTGAGCACACACAAGTGCTCGTGTTCACACCACCCATAAACACATCTGCCCGTGCCATTTCCAGGTATTGACTGGCACTAACACCACATCAAGGCAGGTGGGCAGCACTAGAGAGCCTCCTGTATCATCTCCAAGCATGGTGCTGACAGGAGATCCCTTGGGAAAGCCAAGCTGTCACAGCTAGCAGCAGACACCTGGAGGGATTTGCTTGCCCGAAGGCAAGATGCCGAGGGCCAGAGGAGCCTGGTTAGCAGCACAACTTGTGCTAGCAGCTCAACCACCACCACCAGCCCAAAGGGATGCTTAGGGCCCACCTGAAGGCAGCTGGGATAGGCTTTAATGCAGCAGCTCGCTTCCAAGTGGTGCCAGAGTAGCTTACAGACTCTGCTGCCAAGCTCATGCTCCTCAAGGAAGGGACCTCTGGAGATCATCTAGTCCAACCCCCTGGCACAGCAGGGTCACCTACAGCAGATTGCACAGGATGGTGTCCAGGCAGCTTTGGAATGTCTCCAGAGAAGAGTCCATCACCTCCCTGGGCAGCCTGGGCCTGTGCTCCACCACCCTCAAAGTCAAGAAGTTCCTCCTTATGGTTAGAAGGAATTTCCTATGTTCCAGTTTGTGCCTGTTCCCTATTGTCCTGTTACTGGGCACCTCGAAGCAGCATGAGCTCAGCATTGCTCAGATCCCCCCTCAGACTTCTCCAGGCTACCCAGCCCCAGCTCCTTCAGCCTTTCCCCATAACAGAGATGTTCGAGTCCCCTAATTAAGTCCCCAGCTCTGGGCTAGGACTTACAGCACAGCTGATGTGCCACAGCACACAGCTTCAGTTGGGGGAGGACCACCATGGCTATTGGAGGCAGGCTTGGGAACAAGGTGAGAGCCCACCTGAGAGCTTCTACACCAAGCAGTTCACCAGAGCAGACGGCAGAGCTATTTCTGCATTCCTGCTGCAGGCAGGAGCTACAGATGCCTGCACTACAACCCATCACTCATTTTGCAGGCAGAGAAGCAAGCACAAGTTATTCCAAGCAAGGATCAGCCAGTAAATGCTATTCTTTAAGGTCTTGGCAGAGAACAGAACAGGTCTTTGATGGTCAGTAAATGGAGCACTATTAGCAGTGACTCTGAACCAACAAGCTCCTTGGCACCTTCTTCAGAGAGGAAACATCATCAGTGCCCACTGTTCCTGAAGGAGCACAGCTTGGGTGCTAGCCCAGCTCTGGGATGGGCTCAATTATTTGGGGACAAAAACCACCAGTGCCATTGGATGGTGAGGCCACCCCTATGAAAACGTGTTCCTGGAGGAGAAAGCTGGGACCACTCCCAATTTGGATCACAAGAGTTATAGGCAGGAGCTTCATTTGCTAGTGATAGAGAGCAGAGAGCAGAGCAACCCACAAAGATCACACCCAGACCCACCCCAGGTCCTTCAGATTGACACCCAGGAATGCTGCTGCCACAGGGACTTCCTCCAGCCAGCAGCCAAGCCAAGAGGGCTGCTCCCACCAGTGACCTACATTAGGGACATTTGTGGCAGGTCTTGTTCAGATCCTCTCCTCTTCTGCAGGAGCTCTTCAAGCTGGTAGAGAAAGCCCCCTCTTCATGGACCAGGTAAGGTAGGCTCTGAAGTTTCCCTATGAGCATCTCTGCTGTTCTACTGTGACTTGACTCTCAGCTTGCTTTCAAATTAGCGTCCAAGACTATGAAAGTGCCACACCCTGTTCCTACTTCTCCATCTGCTGCTGCAGAAGAGCCACAGCCTCTTTTAGATCAACCCCTGACACAACACCCACCACCTCAGGGGCCTCATTTAGCACACCCCGACCACCACGTGCCCAGGCAGAAGCTCCCCAGTGAAAGCAGGATGCAGGAAAGCAGACCTTGTGTCACAAGAGGTTGCCCCCAGGGGCACCCCAGAGATGACTGTGGTCACACAGTTAACAGACAGATGAGGTCTAGCTCTGGTTATATCTGTCTCTGACCTAAACACTGCTTGGCTGTGCTGTTAAGCCACCTGGACACTGGCAGCTGGGTGGATCTGACTCCCCTGCTTCACAGAACGTGTTTTGCCAATGCTCAAGAGCAGACAGACAGGCAAAGCCACCAGGTCACATGGAAAAGCCAAGTATTAGTTATGACAGCTCCTTCAACAGCAACACCTGATAAGCTGTTTTAGCTTAGCAGACTCCAGCTTTAGTGAAGGGATGCTTTATTTGCACCTAAGCCCATGACAGTTTTGGTAGGCTACCTACTACATCTTTCAGTTCTTCACTGAAGAAAAGGTCCCAGAAGTTCAGGACCATCCCTGTACCTGCCAGAGATACCCACACCTTCACCTTGCAAAGTCAGGGTCACTCTTTCCTCTCTTGTTTTCAAAACATACAGCCCTGCTGCTCTGTTTTGCCCAGACCAGTGAGAGTTTCATCCTCCCCAACTCATGCAAGGTAGAATCCTCCCACGTGCCTTGTTCCCTACAGCTAAGCCACCAGCAGAAGACAGCCTGCTGCTGAGCGAGCACAGCTCAAGGACACCAGGGCAGCACCAGGCCAGGAGCCCCACCAGAAGGTGGTGGTGACCCTCTTCACTGTGAGTAGAAGACACTGGATGCCTCCTGTCATCTCAGTCCTGCTGCAGGGAGGAGTTCATCCACCCAATACCAAACAGAAAGCACAAGCACACCAGCTACACCAGCACCCTCCAGGTGTTCACGAAACAAGAGCTGATGCTGGAGAAGACAAAGCTTTACCCTGTGAACTCTCACAAGTTGCACAGCAAAGATGCTGAGCTATAGCCACCACCACGTTCTAAATTGAGAAGGGGGCTTGCTCACGAGTTACCCTGACCCTGATCGGAGGAGTCTTGAGAACTAAGTAGCTGCCTGAGCAACGTAGGGCAACGTGAGAGCTCAGCTAAAACATCGTAAGGGACATCTTCCCACTAACAGGCCCCTTCTAGACACTTGGGTTTTGCAAGAATTAACAGATTATAACCCTGGGGAAACAGAAACTGGCCGTTTGGCAGCCCCATAGCCAAAAGACCCTGGGGTCTGCTCTCTGGCCCCCGGGCACCCACCTGGCCCCATAGCACTCCCTTCTCGCAGGCACCCAGGAGGCTTGAGGTGCTCTTAGGGAGAGAGAAGCAACTAGGCTTCCTACAGGAACAAGAGCTCAGAGTCATTGCTCACCTCTCTTTTATTTTGGGGGGGCTGGGGTTTTTATAACCCAACCCGGAGGATGTCACACCGCTGCCTACAGGCCGGCTCTCAGAGAAGGGCC
This sequence comes from Galbula dea, assembly GCA_013399015.1. Classification (NCBI taxonomy): domain Eukaryota; kingdom Metazoa; phylum Chordata; class Aves; order Piciformes; family Galbulidae; genus Galbula; species Galbula dea. Next base: position 23,313 of record VWZX01004127.1, on the reverse strand, counting down.
CATCTGTAGGTACCACTAGGCCTGGCCCCACAGCTCCTCAGAGCCGCCCCCGGCCCGGGCCTACCCTCGGGCCAGGCCTTACCCCCAGGGCGCTGCCCCCCGCCCGCGGCTCACACACTCACAGTGCCGGTGAAGATGTCCTCGCCTTCCGAGTCGCTGTCAGCCGCTCCCGGGCCGTCGCCCCCGCCGCTGCAGATCTCGGGGAAGGGCGGGGGCAGGCGCTGGACGGGAGAAGGGGAGCGGGAGCCTCCAGCGCCGCCCGACGCCATCTCCGCGCTGCCGCTTCCGCTTGCCGCCGCCGCGCCCGGAAAGCGAACCCGCCGAGGCGGGGCCGGAGGGACGGGCGGCCTCCCCATTGGGCGGTGCTTCCGCTTTCCCCGCCCTCACCCGCCGCGGGGAGCCAATGGGCGCAGCCGGTCGCCTCCGCTGGCAGGCGTCGCTCCTTCGCCATGGAAACGGCGCGCATGGCCGAAGGGCCGAGGCCGGAGGGAACCGAGCTGGGCGGGAAGGGAAGAGGAGGGAATGTCCCTACGGGCTGGCATCCTGCGAGACCTCAGCGCCCTGGCCAGGGTGGCCCTGAGCCCCTCAATGCCCCAGCCTGCTGTGGTCTCCTTAAAGCCTCAACTGAGGTGTCCATAGTCCCCCTGTTACCCCACTCAAGATAGTTGCAGTCCCCCCTCGATGCCCCAATGAGGTAGGGTCTTCTCAATGCCTGAACTGAAATGGCCATGCTCCACTCAATGCCCCAACCAGCTATAACCTCCGCAAAGCCTCAGCCAAAGCAGCTGTGGTCCCCTCAATGTGCTGAGCATGATGGCCATGGTCCTCTCACTAACCCAATCAACTACAGTCTCCTCAAAGCCTCAGCTGCAATGGCCATGGTCTCCTCAACTGAGACCTGATGCCCTGACCCAGACACCATAGTGACTTTTGATAATCCAACCAAGATGGCAACAGTCCTCTCTGTGCCCCAGCTACCCTCCCTGGGATACCCTCAACTCTGAGGCAGACACAGTTCCCCTCAGTGCCCTGACCAAGATGGCTGCAGTCTCCTCAGCATCTCAACCAGGACAGCCACCATCCCCTCCACACTCTGACCAGGATGGTCACCTGTTCAGCTTGAGGATTTTCAGGAGCAGCCCAAGAGAGGCGATGCTGCCACAAACCACCTTGATCCCTCCTTCTCAACTTCCATTCTTCCCCTAATCATCCAGCAAAAAGCCTTGTGCCAGGCCAAAATACTCTTCTCTACATCCCAGAATCAGTCCCATAACACCAACACATCACAAGATGTCCCAGGATGAGTCCCATACCCTCAAGACACCCCAGGATGAGCCCCATAGCACAAAGACATCTCAGGATGAGCCCCATATCCCCGAGACAGTGACCACTCACTCCTGCTCATCCCCCATGGGCTGATGGTTCTTTCAGGATAGTGCCAGGAAGAGCCAGTCAGGGCAGTAGGTAAAGCAAAGCCAGGTGAGAAACCCTGGACTTTCACTAGATTTGGGTCAAGGGAGAAGATCCCTCTGTGGATAGAGCAGGTGAGATCCCTGACCTGCTGAACACACCTCAGCTGAATTAATTCACTGGGTGGTGCCCCAAAGACAAAGACTTTCTCCACAGAGAGCTCCTGGGCAATACAGGTCACTCAGCTGTGGGAGAGGGACCAAAAGAGAGAGAATTTCCTTTTTGTCTCTGCTGTTTCCTGCAGTGAAGCAGCAAAGTCCAGGAGAGACCTCCAAGTCTTCACCACTGGAGCATTTGCTTTTGTACACGACTGCAACCATGTCATACGTTCTTCCCTCACCCACAGTGGCTGTCAGGCCAGCTCTGCACTCTGCTCCCTTGCAAGCTGCAGACATAACACAGCTTATCCTTATCTTGAAGGACACACTGGTGTCCTCTCTTCCCACAAATAAGTGAGCAGTTGCTAGTTCTCTTCTGCCTGAAACTGCCTCTAGGCTTTGTAGAGGGCAAGGTCTTTCCCTTTGCTTGCAGGTGGGTCACCATGCAGACATCCTCCCACATTGCCCTGGTAGGTTTGAAACCATGGGCTACACTCTGATGAGAAGCTGTTAGTGTCACTTCTGAAGTGATGTGGCTAGAGAGAACACAGCTGTCCCAAAGAACTTTCCAACAATGGAGTGTAAGGAGCAAGTAGAGAAGGCTTGAACCTGCTTTTGGCAAACCTCATTTTGAGGGCAAAGAAAAGGTTGGGGCTGTAAGACACCAAGATGAGCAGGAGAGGTATCAGGATGACTAAAGCAGCTGGCAGAATGGTCTGGAGCTCCTTCCAGGTGGACCTTGCACCCTTTTAGATGATTGATAGCCTACACACCACCACTATAACAAAGAGCAGGAGCTCCCCCTAGGTCTTGGCACTATGCCTGTGTCATCTCTTGTCTCTCTACTTCTGTATTCACACATCTCAGTTGCTCCTCTAAAGCATGTTTCAGAAAGTTAAGATGTGAGCTGTCCCGATAAGCTGTGGAGATAAATCCCACCCAATTGTTCAGCCATCCTGGTCACATCCTCACTTTCTACAGGTTCTCATCATGTATTAGTTTGACCTCTGGAGGATCTCAGTTTAAAGGAATAGTTTAATTTCCTTTCAGCCACATGGGGCTGAAGCTTGGGCACATGACAGCTACCACTCTGGGGATGAGACAATGTTTTGGTGCAAACCCCTTCTGAACATACACAGGCTTTGGATGTCAAGTTTAGGCCTCTGGATGGACATTCTAGATGCCTAAGTATAGGTGTCCTAGGCTCAGATGTCCCACTGGATTAGGGGAAATCCCACCACAGCACCAGGCAGGAGCCACAAAGATTTCAACAGTGAGACCAAACATCTCCCCTAGGTGCAGAAGCAAGGGTCAGCTTGGGGTAGTCATACCCAGTTCAAGTGGCTCAAGGTGCTTCAAGAAACTTCATGAATATGCCTGCAAGCCTTCAGACTCATCAAGCCTTTGAGAGCTCAGCAGAGAGAAGAGATGCCTTACTGTCCATCCATGTATGTTCAAGATTCCCATATCTTCCCCACTTACACCAAGAGGCAGCTTCCTCTTTCCTTTCCCCTCAGGGCAAGCTCTGACCCCCACCTTCCTCACCATAGCCCCTTTCTTCCAGCCCATTCCTCCCCCTGAGGACTCAGTTGGCCTCTGTCCTCAGCCATCTGGCTCCTCCAATTCCCCCTCCACTCCCTTCCAAGAACACTGCCTTCTCCTCCTGCACATCTCGCTCCCTGCTTCTCCTTCCCCTTTACTGTGCACCAAGATCTCCATCACCCCTGCCTAGGGGTCTTGTATACCCAGGGGTCTCCATCCCCCAAGGGCCTTACAGCAGAAGCTGCCCACAGGAGCCAGTGGAGCTCATTCACCACCTTTTAATTCCAAGTGCTGTACACAAAATCACCACCCCCCCAGGTGCTCCCAGCACCCCTGTGCAGACCCCACCTCAACACCCACCGTGAGCCAGGCACTCAGCTGCTGCTGGGTGCCAAGACAGAAATAAATTACCCACAAGTCCCCATGCTGTGCTCCAGGAACCATGGCAGGTCAGCATCAGCCCCTGTCAGTGCCTGTTCACCACCTAGAGTGTCCTGCACCAGGGTGAAGCACTTGCATCCAAACTCTAGGTCAGGAGGCATCTGGCCCTGCCCATCCCCAGCTCCCATCCCCGCTCCCGGGGGGCTCAGCACAGCATGGCAGCAAGGAGCACCTATGGGGAAAGGAGGAGCTTGGGCTGTTGGTTTGTCACCCTCGTGCTGCCAACCTGCCCCAGAGAAGCAGGAGCAAAGCCACAAGGATCAGCTCAGCCCACTTGGCTCCAAAAGGGTCCCAAAGGTGACAGAAGCAGTGACACCCTCCCGCCTCCCTCAGTGCTGGCCGCTGCTTCTCTCCCAGGATATCCCCAGGAGAAGCAGGGAGCTGTGCCAAAGGCTACTCACTCCATCTTGGTTTCCAAGTGGTGGACGGTGTGCTTGTCCAGGTAGCGGCAGAAGAGCGAGAGAAGGTTGCTGGGCAAGAAGAGAGGCTCCACCAGAGAGGCCTTTGGCACTTGTGACAGCTCCCGAGCCACCAGGAACACCATGTCAGTCCTGGGGGCATCAATGCAGGGGTAAGCTCCTCACCAGCCAGGAACCCCCAGCCCCACTGCTCACAAAGCTCCTCACCACATCTCGAAGTCCCCAGCTTGTGGCTCCAGTGGCGCATCAGAGGACAGAAGCCTCTCACCGTGGCTCAGCAGGGAGTAGAGCAAGGAGATCCCAAACTGCAGGGGAGCAACAGGAGCAGCGTCACGGGCAGCGGCACCCTGGGGACACGACAAGGCTCTGCCCTGCTGAGGGCCACGTACCTGGTTCTTTAAGGCCATGGCAAGGGGAAGTTCAGGTGACTCAGGTGGACGCCTGATCATCTCCTGCAGGACCTTTATGAGTTTGCTGAAGGTTATCCTGCCCACCACCTCGTTCAAAGGGCTGTAGAGCAGGGGGAGAGACTGGGCAGGGCAGAGGGGAGAGAAGGGATCTGAGACCATTCAATTCATCATGGCCACAGCCCCTACCCAACACCTTGCAGAGGGACACAAAGGCCAACACAACGGCAGGACTACTCTAACCCCTTCTGGAGACCTTTCTCCTCCTCCTCAGGGAAGGCAAGAGGCTCCTTTCTCTTATCAACCCTACCAGCTGTCTCTGCCATGCTGGACCCAACCAGATAGGCTCCCTCATTGCCCAAGGTGCCTCCACCCAGAAAGAGCTGACAGGTGGAGGCGGCAGCCTGGGGTGTCCCAGCTCTGGCTGGAGGTGCTTGCCTCATCCAACACGTCCTTCTTCATGAGGAAGGGCAGGTGGTGGGTGATGGTCACCAGGATCCTCTCTGCTTGCTCCTGGGTCAGGTGGGACAGCAGCCGGGCCATAAGCTTCTTGCCCTTCCTCACACACAGGAGTTGCAGGAATTCATCTTCGGCCTCCCTGAGGATGAAGGCTCCATTGGCACAGATCCTAAGGGACCTGCAGCATGTCTGCCCATTCAGAAGGACCAGCACCAGCTCCAGTGGAAGACAAGGCTCAAGGGCAGGGTCAGCACAGGCCATGGTGACATGTGGAGTAGAGCATCCAAACCTTACCCATCATTCAGAAGTATCCATCTACAACCATCCAAGCCCCACAAGGACCAGGATGTGTGCTACCCACTTCCCCATGAAACAAACTCACTCTTCACTGCTGCAAGCCCTAATTTTCAAGGCTTGGTAGATGTTCTCCACTTCTTGGCTCTTCTGCTCCTGATAGCAGGGCTGCTGCTCCTTCGGGGCCAGGAACATCTTCCTCTGTGCCTCCTCCACTTCCAGCAGCTGCAGGAAGAGCTGGAGAAACATCACAGGGTAAGAAGGCAGCTTGAAGCATCTTCTGGCAACTGCTTCTTACTCAGGACCTCTGCCCAGATGTTCCCTCATGTTGGACCTTGGATGAAAACAGAATGTCTCCCCCATCCCACCCTGCCCCAAATCACAGCTCCCTCACCTTCTCGATCCTATGCAGCGCCCGAAGCCGGTGGCTCCCCGTGGCCTTCAGGATGGGAGAAAGGAAGGCACAACAGTTACAGCCAGCACCAGACACTGCCACAGGAGAGTGCTGGGCCAGCTGCTCCCTGGGGATCAGAGGTTGCTTCAGCATACAGAGCAATCTCACAGAGAGACCACGGACAGCTCTGACTACCTGGAGCCCACATCCCATCCCTTGGGCAGCGGATAAGCTGCCACCACTGAGGTGGCACCTGCTCCAACTGTGTGCCCCATCCCGTGGCTAGGTCACAGCAGCTCCTACACCTCCTGCTAAAGCTGCTTCAGGGCCTGGGAAAAGCCCAGAGGCATACCCGTGTCCCTGGAGCACCAACCAGTCAAGCTTCCCCTCACCTACCTCCTCCACCAGGGCATGGTGCACGGCATCGATGGCCCGGCGAGGGCTGTAGCAGGTGGACACCGCAACCTGGCCCAGCGAGCCCGCGATGCGCACCACTGGAGGACAGATGGGAGACGATGAGACCAAAGCCCCCAGGCCCTCCCCCGGCCCCTGCTGCCTGCCCCAGCTTCTTACCACTGGAGGACAGATGATGAGACCAGGGCCCCCAAAGCCCTCCCGCAGCCCCTGCTGCCTGCCCCGGCTCCTCACCAGAATTGTAGGTCTCCACTTTCTGGATGAACGGCGTCACCAGCTTGGGGGGCTCCTGCTTGTTGCGCCCACTCAGTAACTCCTCCTCCGCCTGTCTGTGCTCCAGCCGGTGGTAGTACGACTGTAATGACAGGCGTAGCCAGAAGGGGAGGCACCTCCAGCTCCCAAAGAGTTGAAGCCACAGAATCTTAATCATTTTGGTTGGAAGGGACCTCCAAGATCACTGAGTCCAATCCTTAGCCAGCACTGCCAGGTCACCACTAACCCATGTCCCTGAGTGCCACATCTCCATGTGTTTTCAATCCTCCCAGGGATGGTGACTCCACCACTGCCCTGGGCAGCCTGGGCCAGGTCTTGACAATCCTTATAGGGAAGACATTTTAACTCATGTCCAACCTAAACCTCCCCTGGCACAACTCAGGCCTCTTCTGCTTGTTCTATCACTTGCTTCTTAAGAGAAGAGACCAACCCTCACCTGGGCCCAACTTCCTTTCGGGCAGCGGCAGAGAGTGAGAAGGTCTCCCCTGAGCCTCCTTTTCTCCAGACTAAACACCCCCAGTTCACTCAGCTGCTCCTAACAACACTTCTGCTCTAGACCCTTCACCAGCTTCACTGCCCTTCTCTGGACACACTCCAGCACCTCGGTGTCCTTCTTGGAGTGAGGAGCCCAAAACTGACCCCAGGATTTGAGGTGTGGCCTCCCCAGCCACAGCCCAGGAGGAAATCCCCTGCTAGTCCTGCTGCCACACTAGTGCTGATCCAAGCCAGGATGCTGTTGGCCTTCTTGGCCACGTGGGCACACTGCTGCCTCATCTTCAGATAGCTGTCAACCTATTGGTCCCCTCGGGTCTTTTTCTACCAGGCAGCTTTCCCGCCCTGAGAAGCAGAATAAGCCCCTGGTGCTAGCAGCAGTAGCTCACCTGGTAGTAGTAATCATCATCCATGTTCTCACTCTGCAGCTGGATCATTTCCACCTTGACGACCCAATCCTTCTCCTTAGAGGTCATCAGCCCTGCATAACGGTCTGTTTTAGCAGACCACAGCTTCCTGAGGGAGACACTAGCACAAGAGAAGATCATAGACTGCTCTGACTGCCCAAAGCCTTGTTACCATCACCCAGAGCCTCCCCTGGCACCCTCTCACCTCTGCCTCTGCCTGCCCTGCTGGTGCCGCTGGGTCAGGATCCGCTGGTGCTGAGGGTGCAGCTGGGTCATGTGGCTGGGTGTGCTGCAAGGGAGAGCAGATGGGGTCAGGGAGCTCAGCAAGCACACTAGAGCTGTCCCCAGAGAGGGGACAACCCTCCTCTTTTGGGGCTCCTCCAGTCCCACCTGAGCACTCTACTCAACACCACGGTACCTGAGGTTCAGCTGGCCACTGGCTGAAGGACTGAAGAAGAGCGCAGGGTCCAAAGAGGAAGACATGGGACCAAAGTGCATGGCAAGAGGCCGTGGTGGGCTGCTGATGTTGGGTGACATGGACTGGAAAGGGGGTGGAGACATATACCCTGTGGTCTGGAGAGAGAGAGAAGCCAGTTAAGTGGCTGAGCCTCTCTCTTTAATGGTCCCGGAGGGATCTGCCAGCTTGATGCTGGCTTCTGGCTCCCATCCTCACAGGGGCCACCCTTTCCCTACATGTAGGGGACACTTGGGGCACCAGAGCAAGGTGATACCCCCCAGAATCCTGTCATTACAGCTAAGGAAGGCAGGGATCACCAGGGATTGTGTGTCCCAGGTCGATCCCCAGTGCTGCAGCATGACACCAAGCACAACACCATGTCCCATGAAAGTCCCATGAGGACACCAGGACAAAGAGATCTGTGAAGTGATGGCTACACCACTGGATCACTTTCTCTGCCAGCAAGACACTGGAGACTGGGTGTTCAGGATTAGATGGAGCTGCAAAGTCTGCCAAGGCTGGGAGAGCTTTGAGGAGACACCACCCCCATCCCCTGCTGCCCCAGGGCCACCTCAGAAAGGACAGGTGGTGGCTCAAAGCCTGCTGCATTACCTGGTTGGATGCAAAGAGCGGCGAAGGTCTGTGAGCCGGCGTGAAGGCCCGAGGGGAGCGAGGCATCAGAGATGACTGCTGCAGGGCAGGAGATGGGAGATATGAGTGGGACAAGCCTGTCCTCAAAGGTGCACCTCTGGGAAGGAGAGGGCAGAAAAGAGGGTGTGCAAGAGCCCTCCCCCTCCCCCCAAACCCATTACCTGCTGGAGGAAGCGCTGGGGGAAGGACCTGGGGGACACCAGTCTCAAGTCAGGGCGCTTGAGGCGGTGAGAGCCCCTATAGCCCCTCTGCATGGCAGAGCCAAGGAAGTTGATGGCTACCTTAGGAGACGGTGGGGGCCTCTCTAGGACCTGGACAATGGCTTTATCCTGCAGGGAGGAAGTAGCAGGAGGTGGAAACAATGCCCAGCTGGGACCAGTTTAGCTCCCCCAGCATTGGGCAGCTCAGCAAAACCTTTGGTGATTGTTCATCCAGACCATGCACCTGCCAGGCTCCCATCCTGGCAGCGTGCAACAGCAGGGGACCCACAGGGACCTCAACACAGGGGTCCCAGTCCCCCCAAACTCAACACCTTTGCCTTCAAACCTAGGGTGCACACCTCTGGCCACAGTCTTGGCACCCAAAAGACACATCTGTGCACCCCCAGGCTCATGACAAGGCTTTGGGGGTCTCCCAGTCACCCCAAATTGCCTTCAGGACCTGGCCCAGGGTACCGAGGAGCTCTCAGCTGCTTCCCACGGCCTGGCTGTGGATACCCACCTCCAGCACGTGGTGGGGTGGGATACTGCCAGGGCAAGAGCCCCACACCGAGGGGTCCATCACCAGCTGGAAGACAGAGATAGTCAGCACAGGGAAGGAGGACAGGGGCATGGGATGCTGTAGGGGCTGCTCAGCCTCATCACCAGATAGAAGGGAATGTTTTTACCCTGTCCTCTTTGCCAAACTCTGTCCAGCAAGCACCAATCCTGCTATCCAGCACCGCTGAGTCCTGGCTCTGCAAGCAAAGAACAGGTAGGTCACAGGCATGTACTCAGCCCTGGCATAGCAGGTCTTCCTCTTGGGCAGGAATCAAACTAGCCCCTGGTGCCCTCCATGGGGCAGGGCTCACATGTATGGGGATAGATATGGGGGGACAGTGGGTCCTCAGCAGCCTTTCTGCCTGCTAGGCAGGTGTGGGTCCCCTCCCTCCCTGCTCACACGTCACCTCCAGCGTGGGTTTGCTCTGCACAGCTCTCATCACTGCTGGGTCTCCCAGGTTGTTAGGCTCCTCACAGGTCCTCTGGTTTTCCTCCTGTTCTTCAGACCTCGGCCCCTCCTCCTCTTCTTCCTCCAGCTCTGAGCTGACTTGCTCGTCCTCCAGCTCCATGCCACCTTCTTCCTGAGACTCTCCGAGCTCCTCCATGGACCCAGTCTCCTTTGCCACCACTTCGGCCAGGTCAGGGCTTGTCTCTGGAGACATCAGGAGTTTTGCGGCATCCTCCTCAGTGGAGTCTCGGTCTTGGAGAGGAGAAGCAGAACATGTCAGGGTGGGTGAGACCCTGGGGTCCCTGTTCCCAGTCCAGGTGCTCAATGGGTAGGCAGACACCTTCCTCATCTCCATCATCTTGTTGGGTACTATCTCCCTGTCAGTGAGGCTCCCTTAAGATCTTACCTAACCCAAAAGTCATTTCATTATACAGGTTGAGCTCCTCGTCCTCCTCAGCCATCTCCTCCAGCAGAGGCACATTGTCCACCAACAGGTAGTCCTCAAGGACCTGGAGTTGAAAGCAGCAGGGCCCGATAAGGGAGAAGTAACCCTAACGTGCTCCTCAAGTAGGGGGCTCCCAACTTCCCTCCCACCCCACTGCTGGTGCCAGGCAGCCCCCAAGGCTCACAACTGCTCCACACTGGAAAGGGAAATGAGGGAGCCACTGACACTACCAGCAAGGGCAGAATCCCATTGAAGCCTGCCAGGGTCAGGGCTGTGGCTGCCCAGGGTGACCCCTACCAGCACCAGGGATGCTGGTGCTGAGGGACACCATTAGGCTTTATAGTGAACCAGTCTTACAACCCACTACAGGGGCACGAACAGCACTGGAGCACAGAGCAAGGAACGGCACTCCACCAGCACCTCTAGGACACCCCACCAGCACCTCCAAGACAGTGTCTTCTCCAATACCGACTCCAATACCGGGAGAGGCACCCTCGAATGAACAGACACCGGGGAGGGGAAGGAAAGGGAAAGGAGGTGTGATCCTTAGAGACGCGAGAGGGGAGACAGCCCCGAGGCCAGAGTAGCGTGCCAGGACTGAGCTGAGCGGTCACTCACAAGCGCCTCGCCACCCTCCGCCATACCGCACCACCGCCCACCCACCTCCCTCTACGGGGCGGGCTGCGCCCGCCGCCGCCTTTTACGGACGGCTGGCAGCAGACATGCGCCTTCCGTACAGCATGGCGACGCCCAACCGCGCCCCGCTCCGGTGCCTTGACGTACAACATGGCGGCACTCAGGCAGTCCCTGCGCATGCGCTTTCGCTTCGGCACGGCCCTGAGCGTGGCCTCACCCAGCGCGGGCGATAGGGGGAATCTTAGGTCGGAGAACCGTGGGATGTAGAATCTTTATGATTGGGAAATCCCTCTGAGATCATCGAGTCCAACCATCCACCAACACTCCCATGCTCCCCACTAAACCGTGTCCCGAGGCACCACATCTCCATGGTTTTTTAACCCCTCCATCACGGCCCTGGGCAGCCTGGGCCAATGCCTAAGAAATCTCTCAGGGAAGAAATTCTTCCTAATATCAAATCTGAACCTCACCCGTGCAACTTGAAGGCATCTCCACTTGTGTTATCACTTGTCACCTGGAAGAAGAGGCCAACCCCACCTGGCTCTGACCTCAGGGAGCTGGAGAGACTGAGAAGGTCTCCCCTAAGCCTCCTCTTCTCCAGGCTAACCAACCCCAGATCCCTCAGCTGCTCTTCACAACACTTGTGCTCTAGACCCTTCACCAGCTTCACTGCCCTTCTCTGGACACACTCCAGCACCTCAATGTCCTTCTTGCAGTAAGTGGCCCAAAACTGACCCCAGGATTTGAGGTGTGGCCTCCCCAGTACCCAGTCCAGGAGGACAATCAGCTCCTTGTCCTGCTGGAGCAGCAGGGATGAAGCTGGGGGCAGGTGAAGGGAAGGTGTCAAGGCCCCACCCACCAAAAGGAGTGAGAAATCACCAACAGCTGCATGTGTTGGGGCACAGAACACCCCAGCCTGGCTTATCCCACCACTGCCATCAGCCAGGGTGGTTTACCAACAGGTACACCCCTAAGCAGTGACAAAGTCCTGCCAGGCTCACTCCTTAAATATTTCTGCTAATAAAAGCAGAAGCACCCTAAAAGAGGAAGATTGGGCTGTTCTAATCAAATCAGTGTGTCCTTTTAGAAACACCACATGGGAGAAACTCGTGGTTCAGCTTCTCTTTATGGGGAAAGTCTGCTGGGCACTGCTGGTAACACCAGAGTCATGTCCAGGATTCCCATCCCACACAACATGTCAGCGTGAAGGAAGGATCCAGGTTTTGCAATCACCTATTGATGTAATGTATCCTCCTCAAGCCAAGGGGATGGCTCAGCTCAGCAGAGACAGCCCAACCCATGGGTTGGGCTCTGAGGTGGTGACCACGGTGCCAGCTCAGCTGCCAAGACAGCAGTTAGTGTTTGTTTCTCTAAAGGTAACCAGCACATAACCTGTGGGACCATCAGCAGGTGAGCTCCTAAATGTACAAAATAGCTACACACTGTTTAATAGTGGTTCATTTTCCTTTTTGACCCTTAGCTTTCTTAGCACTGCTCTACTCTGCCCCAGGCAGTGTTACAGAGCCACTCAGAAGCATACTCAGCCTAGCTAGGCTTTGGTGCTTACAGCTTTTCTAGAGGAGGCACCAGAAAACCTGGTTCTTTGACCCTTGGGTTCTCGTGTTTGATGCCAAGCAGTCCATGCTGTGCTGAAACAACAGTCAGGCCAGAATCCTGCAGCCCCTGGCCTGACTTGCTTCCACACAAGCCTCAAGAAAAGGAAAACTTATTAAAGAAACCCAGTTCCCTCAGCTGCTCCTCACAACACTTGTGCTCTTGACCCTTTCCCACTTTCACAGCCTGTCAATCCACATGCAGAAGGGCATCAGTTATACAACCAAAAGGAGACCAGTGAACAAATTTTGTTTCACTTTTCTTTGCCATATGCTGTCACAAAACAACCTCCCCCCCCCCGAAGATGGCTGCTGGCTTTGCTAGACACACCCTAGTGCCCCCTCTGTGTGCGGAACTGCCTTGACGATCAAGAGGAGGATCTCAGCTCCGTGTGCACACACCTAAGCCCTGACTGAGTGTCCTGGTTTGGGTTAGAATAGACCTAATTCTGTTCAGTGATTTTACTTTTTAGTAAATAGAAAAAGGGGCAGGAGCTGGACAAGCTCCTTGTAGCTGCTGGACAGTGACCTGTGCCGGCTAGGGGCACCTGAGGACAGGTGTCGTTCACATAATTCATAGATTCATAGAATGGTTTGGGTTGGAAGGGACCTTAAAGATTATCTAGCTCCACTCCTCCGGCTATGGGCACTAGACCAGGTTGCCCAGGACAAAGCGCCTGGAGGTGCCTCCGAGCCGAAACGAAAGTGAAAGGAGCAGGACGAAAGGCTCGCACAACCTCGGCGGCACCTCGCTGCCCGGAGACTGGTGACGCGTGGGCGATGCCGCACTGCCATTGGTCGCTGGTATGGGCAGTATAAAAGGCGATGGGACGAGAGGGGAGGGTGAGTTTAGAAGACGAGTGGAGCGAAGCGGGTGCTTGTCATGGCGCTGGTGATGAACGTGGTGGTCCTGGTGCTGGTGGCGCGGGTCGGGCTGGGGCATGCGGATGGTGAGCGCTCGGAAGGGCGGGAGGGGTAGGGGGGCGGGCAGGTCGTGCCGCGAGGTGCCACGTACAAGTGCGTGATGAAATGGTGTGAGAGGGGCTCGGCAGCGGGCTGGGATCGGGTCGGGGGGTGGCCCAGTGCCGGGCTGGGATGGGGTCGGGGGACTTGGCCCTGGTTCCCGTGAGGCATGGGTGGGCACTGTCTTCTCAGCAGTGGTACCCACTGCACCCGTGCTTCTCACCACCCCTTCACCCGCCTCTCCAGAGGCACCGAAGGTGGAGGTATACTCCCGCGATCGAGTCGTCAAAGGTCAGGAGAATGTCCTCAACTGCTTTGTGAGTGGCTTCCACCCCGCGAACATTGACATCACCCTCCTGAAGAACGGCCAACCTATGCCCGGCGTGCAGTACACAGACCTGTCCTTCAACGACAAGTGGCTCTTTGAGCGCCTGGTGTATGCACCCTTCACGCCCCGGGGCGGTGACCACTACGTTTGCAGAGTGGTCCATTCTGCCTTCGGAGAGGAGCCACGCTCCTTCCGATGGGGTAGGTATTGTGTGCCTTCCTCTTCAAGCTTTACTGCTGTTCCTGTGTAGAAGCCAGAACTTGTTAATTTGGAGCTACAGCATCTCTCTTCCTCTTTCTTGGGAAAGAGGGTGGCTGTAATGGGGTGGGTTTTGAAGGTCTTGTGATAGAGGTGGAAAATGAACTTGGTTTCAGGCAGGCTACTGTGTGTAAGTGCCTGTGAAAGGGTTCATTAGCAGCGGACAGGGAAGACTGGGAGTGTTTAGCCTGGAGAAAAGGAGACTTGGAGGAGACCACCTCAATCGCTCCAACTCCCTGAAAGGAGGTTGGACCCAGGTGGGGGCTGATCTCTTCCCCCAGGGAACAAGCAGCAGGATGAGAAGAAACAGCCTCAAGTGGCACCAGGGAGGTTTAGGCTGGATATTAGGATTGACTTCTTCCCTGGAAGGGTTGTCAAACCCTGACCCAGGCTTCCCAGGGCTGTTGTGGAGTCACCATTCCTGGAGGGGTTTAAAAGACATGTAG
>VWZX01004123.1:0-11179 GCA_013399015.1 Galbula dea | reverse complement strand
AGATATTGGAATAGGCTGCCCAGGGAGGTGGTGGAGTCACCATCCCTGGAGGTTTTTAAGAAGAGGATAGATGTGTTTCTTCAGGGGATGATTTAGGGGTAAGAGTAGTGTAGGGCTATCGGTTGGACTAGATGATCTTGAGGGTCCTTTCCAACCGTAATGATTCTGTGATTCTGTTATCTCCTCATCCCCCAGCCTGTATTGATAGTGTGGATTGTTCTGCCCCAGATGCAGGACCCTGCACTTGGTCTTGTTAAACCTCATGAGATTCATCTGGGCCCACCTCTCTAGCCTGTCCAGGTCCTTCTGGATGGCATCCTGCCCCTCCAACTTATCAGCAGCACCACACAACTTAGTGTCATCAGCAAACTTGCTGATGGTGCACTCAATCCCACTGTTCATATTGTTTATAAAAATATTAAATAAGACAGGTCCCAGTATGGACCCCTGAGGGACACCACTTGTCACTGGTCTCCATCTGGACTTTGAGCCATTGACTACTACCCTCATGTATATATCCAAAAGTGAATCCAAAACCTAAAGCATTTTACAGGTCCACATGTAGGAGCATTATCTACCTTACATGATACAATCCTAATACACTATATTTACAATATTTTGCAGCCCAAGCAAGTAGTTTGAGTGGTTTAGCTCTCCAGAACAGAAATCACAGAATCACAGAATCATTACGGTTGGAAAGGACCCTCAAGATCATCTAGTCCAACCGATAGCCCTACACTACTCTTACCCCTAAATCATCCCCTGAAGAAACACATCTATCCTCTTCTTAAAAACCTCCAGGGATGGTGACTCCACCACCTCCCTGGGCAGCCTATTCCAATATCTCACCAATAAATAAGTAAATCATGAGATTAATGACAGTTTCACCCACATCTTACCACCAGCTACCCTGTAAGCATACCTTATAATTCTTGTAATGCGCATGATATTAGGACAGTGAGGCTGCATCTGGAATATTGTGTCCAGTTCTGGGCCCATCAGTTTAAGAGGGATAGGGAACTGCTTGAAAGAGTCCAGCACAGAGCCACAAAGATGGTGGAGGGGCTGGAACATCCTCCTTCTGAGGAAAGGCTGAGGGAGCTGGGGTCTCTTCAGCTTGGAGAAGAGGAGACTAAGGAGTGACCTCATCTATGCTTTTAAATATGTGAAGGGTGAGTGTCAGGAGGATGGGTTCAGGCTCTTCTCATTGAAGCCCAGTGACAAGACAAGGGGGAATGGTTGTAAGCTGAAGTATAGGAGGTTCCATGTGAAGAGAGGAAAAAGTGTTTTCCCAGTGAGTGTGCCAAAGCACTGGCACAGACTCCCCAGGGAGGTTGTGGAGTTTCCTTCTATGGAGATATTCAAAACCCATCTAGGCATGATTCTGTGTGACCTGTTCTAGGGAATCCTGCTGTGGCAGGGGTGTTGGACTAGATGGTCTTTTGAGGTCCCTTCCAACTCCTAATATTCTGTGATTCTTTGATTCTCTGAAAAAGTGGGCACCTGAGGTCTTGTTCAGGTATCAGGGCAAAGATGAAATTACCTTAAAATGTGAGTTACTAGATGAACCCTCCTGTGCATATTGTGGTCTATGACCCTGAAATCTACTCTAATTTTTATATATGATACTGTATTCTTAGGGAATTTCAAGTTTGGGGTTTTTTTAAAGATTGTATGCGATTTTGATCTGTATTTTTTTTCCACAAAGAAAACTCCATCTTTTAATAGATCTATAATCTTGCGTAATATTTAACACAAAGTTATATTTATTTACATGTTATGTATAATTACTGTATTTAATATGGTTTCCCATAGTGAATGTTCTTTTTATAAGCCACCTGCTGCAAATTAGCGTATAGCAATCCTTTATTTATACTGCATGTGTTTAAAGCCATTCCTCACAAGGAACATCTACTCATATGGTTACTAAAAAAAGACTTCTAAACACTCAGAAGGCAAAATTATAGGGATTTACTCCCATTAACATAAAGAGAGGGATTTCATGGGTAGAAGAGAGATTTCAAAGAATAGGAGAACCGCTCGTCTTTAGGACTTCAGATAAAACAATATACTGCTTTCACAAGTATACAGTCCTTTGATTTTTGTTATTTGGTTTTACTATTATGTATTTGTGGAAGAAGTAGTTTTAAAATTACATTATCCCAGTTTTTAAGGATGTTACAGTCTCTTTATTTTTAGAAGTGTTTATGACAACAAATCCACAGTATTCTAAATGTAATTGATCAAGCTTCTGTAGGATTCCATTACACAGAAAAGATTTCAACACTGAAAACTTCTCAGTTCTAAAACTGTAGATTGGTAATGATTGTACATACTTGTTTTTAAAGTAGCATTGATTTATTTTAACAGATAGAAAACATGGTGAAGAGCAAGCAGGCTAATGTGAAACAGTGCAATTACATAACGGAATAAATTTAAAATAAGTCTTCATGCATTCTGCAGAACTTCTTTGAAACCAAGAGAAACATAGTGTGAAGTTCTTCAGTGGGTTCTGTCAAGGGTCGAGGCCAGACTGACGACCAACCCAATGACAAACGCTCCTCATTATACCCTTTTGCCTCCCCCATGGCAAGGGGAAGGGAATAAGAGAGAGACAGAGAGACTTGTGGATTGGAAAATAAAACTAAAACTAATTTAATAATAATAATAATATTAATGATAAGTGAAATTTATACAAATATATACAAATATGTGCAAACCCAATACCAAACCCAAACCCCCCTTGATGGTAATGACCTCACCACTGATACTGCTGTAGTAGGGCTCAAATGGATCCTGGTACTGGATGCAGGAAGTTACGGATCACCGAAAGGCAGGAGAAAAGGAGCCAAGAAAAAAAAACTTTCGCGAGGGAGAACAATCTTCAGAATAATCATCTGAATAATCCTCCAGCAAGGGGGAACTAAGCCCAGTTTCTATATCGAATATGATGTATACGGGATGGAATACTTTGTCAGTTTAGGGTCACCTGTCCTGTCTGCTCCCTGAAGGTGCAGCCTTTACCTTGCATCCCCCAACATGAGACACAAGATTTAGCAGTGACCTTGTTCTGCCTACCAACATCTGGTAGTAAATTTGAACAGTAGGTCTTATCACTGCTGGAAGCTGGCAGTGTCTATGAAAACATGCTGTTAGTTTCAGAAAGTGCAGTTTCTCAGAGGAATTTTAACTAAAAAGTAAAATCACTGAACAGAATTAGTTCTGTTCTAGCCCAAACCAGGACAGGTTCAGAATAAAGTCCCTTCATTCTTATCCCAGTCTTCTCTCATTCTTGAAATTACTACAGTCCAAAATATAATTTTTGAAAAAGTAGACCATTAAAAAATAAATATTGTTGAGGTTTTGGGGTTTTCTGTTTTTCTTACTTTAATAACCTGCTTTAATTTTTCAGTTTTGAAAACTGAAATACACTGTATAGCCAAGCCTGAATCACTGAGGTGATAATGCATTTTTATGTATATTTCAGTCAAATTTGAAAACTAAATCTTTAATAGACTAATGTGAAAGAATAAAATTCTGACACTGTGGGTTTGGCCCTGAAATTGCTGAGAAAAGGGCACCAATTTCATTAACTCCTAATGAGAGTGTAAGTTGCTTGATATTTCTTGGAGACTTTTATCATCTTACAAGATCCGCAATATATAAATAAAGCATAATTAAAGCCTTATATTGATACTGGATATCCAGATCTTAGAAAAACTGAAATGTGATGCAAACTTATGGTGCTTTGATATAAAGTAAAATGTAAGATTTAGGATCTGAGCTCATTTTAAAAGATAAATTAATTGACCTTTTCCCTGCAAGCTTTAAAAAGCATTTTTCAAATGATGTGTCACTCTTCTCAGAGAGAAGATCTGAGTTCTGATATACATATGCCTGGTCTAAGTTCTGCTACAGAGACTTTAATAATAATGTTAAACTAAATGATATATGTTTTCTCTTAGATAATTTATGCTTGCTGCCATTATACAAATTTATTAAGTCTAATATATCATATTATTGGAGATGGTAAGACAATAGATGAAATGGGGTATAAGTCAGAAAATTAAGAAGGACTATCACTTATTTATGTGATGTAACTTCTTATTTAGACTCTGGTAAAATTCTGTTCTTCAGAGAGACTAAACATGAAACAATGTATATTTTATCTCTAAAATTAGTCACTGAAATTTCCAAATTTATTATCTGAAATAAGAACTTAGTTTTAATATATATTCTACAGTAAGTAGGTTATTGAACTTTAGTATGGAAATATGGAAGATAAAATGTTTCCAATTATATTTTTATTTATTTCTTTACTTTCAGTAAAAAGAAAAAGAAAAAGAAAAAGAAAAAGAAAAAGAAAAAGAAAAAGAAAAAAAGATAAAGAAAAAGAAAAAAGAAAAAGAAAAAGAAAAAATGAAAAAATGAAAAAAAGAAAGGGAAAAGGGAAAAAGAAAAAGGGAAAAAGAAAAAGAAAGGGAAAAAGAAAAAAAGGAAAGGAAAAAGAAGAAGAAAAGATGAAAAAGAAAAGATGAATCACTTTAAAATCAGAATTCACAGACTTTCTAAAGAGTGAGTGCATTTTTTAATCTAGTAATGAGCTTCTATAGGACGTTATGCAATATTTATTGCATGAGGCAGTATCATATGTTGCATGTAAAGGGAGCTACTTTCTTCAGTCTCTCACACTGAAAGTGAAGAAAAGCTCTGTCGAATCGACAGAGAAGTGACAAACCTCCCTACCTACGTGGGAATGTGTTGACTGCCCAAATGAGTAATTTGAATAGAATTTTAAAAGCATTTAATAAAGTTTAAGATAACAAAATTAGAAAAATACACAGGGAGATGAGATGTTCCATTTTCAAGCAGGTCTGTATTTGACATCTTCGCCTGCCAGATGTATTGCTCATCCGTCATAGAGTATTGTCACACTGATGATGCGGTAGTGTAATACATTATCAGAACATCATTCCTGTGATGTATTGCTAGCTAGCACAAAGCTCACTGGTGAGAGTTGGTTACAAAGACTTAGCATTTTTAATGTGTGATTTAAAAAAATAACTAAATGAACATTTTCTTTCAGGAGTTGAACTCTAAAGTGAATCTGTGAGAAGGTCATAGCTACTTTAAAATTTGATATGTGGTAATGTACTTCTAGTATTAAAGCCAAGGAAATTTTCATGGTCAGGCAGAAGAGGTATTTCCCTGAAGATGTTACTTTGTGGGTTGTCAGTGGAAGTGAAACAATGTTTTATAAGCCCACAGTGTATGACACTTAAGTGATTAACTCATTTGCTATTCATTACAGAGCCAACACAGATCATGGCAACACCATGAAAGGTCCCTCTGGTATATAAGAAACAAACAAACAAAACATTGTAGGATTTTTTTAGTAGACAGGTGTTATTTTTCAATCTAGTGTAAATAAACTTTAGTTTCTGTAACAGGTATTGGGCAGGTCTGTCTTGATCAGGAGAGACATCATAGCCTTTGCAGTACAGCCTTTATGTCAATCTGTATCTAGCAGTCACTACATTTCTCACCAGAAAGTTTTTAAGATGTTTCTTTTGTTATTAGAACTCCTTCTAAGTAAGGAAAAGGGAAAAAAAAAAAAGTGAGTTAATACGTGAAATAGAGAAAAAACACTGAAGTGGACTAAGTAAAATATAACGCATAAAGTCATAACTGGCCATAAACAGCATTAATGTGACTAAATACACATATCAAGGCTGATAAGGGTGTTCTGAAGGCAATTCTTTATTTATTTTGTCAGTGAAAGATCTGAGAATTTTTTTTCTTCCTGTTTCAACAGCAAATTTTATTAAAAGCTACAAGATATTCATAAAAACAATGAAATGAAAATAATAAAGCCCTTCCCAAAAAGGATTGTAAGCTATATATTCTACTGTAGTGTAATATGAAGGTTTCCCTTTCAAGAGAAGGACAAAGAGAAAGAAAAGGGGAGAGAAAAAGAAGGCATCAGAACTACTAAAGTGTCTCAGCATTCACATATATTTTGAGCAGTGCTTTGTCTATGAAAATGGCTAAAAGAAGGAGATGGCAAAGTAAAATATTTTATTTGTTTAAGTTGCTGGAAAGAAACTGGGGAAAGAAAAGGAGCTGGAAAAGTAAACTTGATATAATGATCATTTTTCTCTATCCTTCTTTCATAACATTGCCTATCAAGACACCATGGAGAGCAGAGCTGTAAAAGACCAATGATTATTTCCTTCACAAAAACCCAGTTTGTATTCCTAATCTCATAAATCTATTACCTTGTTCTGTCCTAACATTTTGCATCCATCTCATACATTTATAAAATTTACACCCTCAGGGTCTGCTAAGTTTCCTGCATAATGTAAGCTATACCATTTCACCAGAGGATTCTCTGATCTAGCTCATAATTTCTTATATTTTGTTTTTCTTTCTCCTGTCCTTTAGGTGATATATTCTCCCAGCATGGGATGTTTATCTATGCAATACTTACAGCACTTCAACATGATCTTCTACTGCTGCTTGAAGGAACTCAGAAAGCATGAAGTGTTAGTTTGGGAAAGCTGAAATTATTATTTTATTATTGACAACCAAGATCAAATAAAAATGCTAAAGTGCAAGGAATACAGATGTACAGAATGTAGTGTTTTGCTGGGAATTTATAGTGCATGTAGAAAAGCATATTTTTAACATAAACTTAAGCATCCTACAATTTATGCAAAACAGTAAAATTGATGCAAATATATGCTGTTGAAGAGACAGAGCATTTTTGAGCTGGCACTGCTCTCTTTGTCAATGTAATTTTTGTGACAACCTTTGGTAGTGCATAGGGACTTCTTCAGTCACTTAGAGGTCAAGATAAACTGCTCCTCTCTTTCAGAGAGTACTTGCACTTGATTGATTGCACTTCAGTGAAAAGTGAGCAGTAAAAAAGCTATGTCATATTCCATTCCTTAGGGAACCAGAGTTTCCATAAGAACTTCATAAACTAAATGCAGTACTGTTATAATTAACCTAGATATTACTGAGAAAATGGAAGTTTGGTATCTCACCACCTGTCTTAATTTCTCATTGGGTTGGCTAATAACCTTCTCAGTCATTTGTAAGATATAAATTACAAAATAGTTTCATAGTAAGAACTAGGAATATCAGAAGGAGATTAATTCTTATTTAATAGTATTCTCTATCAGCTCCTTTGGGAAATAAATTATGATTTTAAATAGAATAAAAACAATTGTGCTCTTCAGGGATACTGAGCATTTATTTTATTTTCATGATACCTGAGGCAAGTGTAAGTAGCCAAAAGATTATGCTTGCTGAAATGACATACAGATAAACCAACAGTGTATCATGATGAGATATTTTGGATTATATTTGCCATGAGTTCACAGCATAAGCCAGAAACAAATAAGCAATGTTCTGGAAAACAACCTTTATTTGGGAAGTTTTTTAAAAGCATCTCATAAGTATTTAAAAATCGTGTTCATATGTCAATTCATACATGTGATTCAGCTTTTGTGTAGTATATACGCATTAGCTTCAGGTACTCCAAACACAGATAGGTACAAAAGCCTGAAACTCAGACTACACTGTAAAGCTAGTATACAGCTACCCAAATATGTCTACTTGAGCTGCAGTTGTAATTTTGAACTGTTAGGAATCCATTACTCCAAAACATGGTTATTTACCAAATGTCATGGGAATTTAGGTGTCTAAAGACGTAGATAGGAAGCTGGTATGTTTTCAAAGCAAAGACATACAATTCATATTAAATTTTAAAAAATGCTAGGAAATACTTGTTTTTTTTTCTAAAGCATCTGTTTCTATTCGCACATACCTAAAATCTTTTGAAAAAACTCACCCTAAAGCAGTGTAAGAATTGGCAGAACAACCTTGAAAATACATTTGGTTTTACCCATCACCACTATGATTCCTTCTCACTTGGCAGGATTGTTCTCAGTGTTCTTTGAACATCAGCAAAAAGAGTGTATTAAAAAAGAACTATATTTTTTAGTGACTTGTAATATAAAGACACTCTTGTAAATTAAGAAAGGACACAAATATTACCGAAGGGAAGCAAATAAAAGTCAAAGTTGTGAGGAAATAAGAAGTTTGCTATACTCATTTGAAACAGTACCATTAAAGTCTCTACTTTCAGAATGAAATACATAATCACAAATGCCTCAGAGTAGATTATGTGTCAGTACTGAACTCTTTGAATCATATTCTAGCTTCTAAAAGCAACAATGTACTGGATGTTATTTTTACCATTAGTAAATTTATTTTCCTTTTTTTTTTTTTTATATCATGACTTTTTTTTGCCAAGGAGAAGTCATACAAGGAGGTAGTATGAATAAAAGATATGATTTTTTTTCAATTCCTGACGGTATTTAAATGAATTTCAGGCCTGGAAGTTGAATAGCTTTTCCATAACTCATCAACTGTACTTACAAGGGAAACAGTAAGAAATAATAAATATAGAATGTATTCCTGCCAGCATTTAAATACTTTCCCAAAAAGGTTATCGTAACAATGGAGAAGCTACTTCTGCAGAATAAGAAACTGAAGTATTGTTCCAAAATAAAGGCCTATATTTAATGTTTCTATGTGTGCAAATCCTTTCCTCTGCAAACCCATCTGAGCAAAGAGTAAGACTTTTGAACACAACACTGGAAATTCAGGAGCTCAGATTATCTGTCCATAGTGAGCTCTCATGAATTATGTTATCTGGAGAAAATAACTTCTGTAAGAATAATCCACAGCTGAAGTATTCATTTGACTTGCATTCTAAAAATCATTGAAAATAGTTATTAACAATGGCGTTACAGCGATAGTTTGGCCATGTGGGACAAAGTTTCCATTCCAGAAAGATCGAACTGAAGGATGTAGGTGAACACTTTTTTTTATGATTAAATACAGAGAGGGAGACAGAAATCTTACCTGTGTAATATCACTGAGTTCAGTAGAATTAGACTAAGTATAAACTTCATATACAATGTGACATTACAGAACAGTTTAGCCCTTGCTACAAGACAAAAAGTGCCTAAGGGTTGCTATCTTCTTCAAAAAACATTTGGAGAATAGTAAAACAGCAAAAGAGCAGAGATACTTTAGACTGTGTGGCAAAAATGTAGGGACTCAAGCCATAAGATCAACTTCCAACTTTAGACTGTAAACTACCAGTAAGTTTAAGTACAGATATACACAACTTTAACTAATTATCCACTTGACTACTTTTATTTTCAATTTTTTCCACCCCCACCCTCTTATCCCTCTCCACTGCTCCTTCAAAAAACAGTAAATTACTCATCTGTTTTTTATGGCTAGCTGCATGCAAATTGCCAAGATTGATGCCAAAGAGTTTCAGGCACCAAAGGAAGCTGTTAATGGAAAATTACAAACTTTGAGGAGAAATGTAAAACAATTGTGTGACTTCTAGATAGAAGTTCAGACTTAAGAAACTTAGTATTAATTCTTGGTAATTAATAGAATACTGTATTTCATACACTTATCTGCAAGTAATGGATTTCTTTCCTAGCTTAAGAACATCTCCAAAAAACTCCAAAAATTGAGGTGTTGCAAGGGACTTCATTATTAACAGAATCACAGAATGTTAGGAGTTGGAAGAGACCTTGAAAGATCATCCAGTCCAACCACCCTGACACAGCAGGATTCCCTAGACCAGGTCACACAGAAGCACGTCCAGATGGGGTTTGAATATCTCCAGAGGACACTGCACAACCTCTGTGGGCAGTCTGTTCCAGTGCTCTGGTAGCAGAACTGGCAAAAAAAATTTTCTTATACTCACACAGAACCTCCTATGCTTCAGCTTACAGCCATTGGCCATTGTCTTGTTACCGGGCTTCGCTGAGAAGAGCCTGACCCCATCCTCCTGTCACCCACCCTTCACATATTTAGAAGTATAAATGAGGTGTCTCCTTAGTCTCCTCTTCTCCAAGCTGAAGACACCCAGCTCCCTCGTCCTTTCCTCAGAAGGAAGATGTTCCAGCCTCTTCATCATCTTTGTGGCTGGACTCTTTCCAGCAGTTCCCTATCCCTCTTAAACTGATGGGCCCAGAACTGGACACAATATTCCAGATGCAGCCTCACCAGGGTAGAGTAAAGAGGAAGAAGAACCTCTCTTGACCTACTAACCACACCCCTTCTAATCCACCCCAGAATCCCTTTGGCCCTCCTGGCCACAAGAGCACACCGCTGGCTCATGGTCATCCTTCCATCCACCAGGACCTCCAGATCCCTTTCCTCTTCACTGCTTTCCAACAGGTCAGTCCCCAATCTATACTAATACATGGGGTTGGTCTTTCCCAGGTGCAAAACTCAACACTTGGTCTTGTTGAATTGAATTAAAGTTCTCCCTACCCAACTCTCCAGCCTCTCTAAGTCATGCTGAATGGCAGGACAACCCTCTGGTGTGTCAGCCACTCCACCCAGTTTAGTGTCATCAGCAAACTTGCTAACAGTGCACACTGTTCCCACATCCAGGTTATTAGTGAATAGATTGAAAAGTACTGGTCCAAGTACTGACCTCTGAGGGACTCCACTAGACACAGGCCTCCAACTAGACTGCACCCCATTGACCACAACTCTCTGTCTTCTGTCCTTCAACCAGTTCACAAGCCACCTCACTACCCAATCAGCCAGACCACACTTCCTTAGCTTAGCTGCAAAGATGCTATAGGAGACAGTGTCAAATGCTGTACTGAAATCAAGATAAACCACATCCACTGCCCTACCGTCATCTCATCATCATCATCATCATCATCATCATCACCATGGCTAGGCTTCGCGAATGAAGATTTGGGAAAGGCTCTACCCACATTTGTTGCACACGCGCTGGTGGCTAAAAAGGCCAAAAAGAGATAGGCATGTGCGGTTGCAAAAGACACAGCAGAAAGACTCCTTAGATGGTGTGTTCTGCAAGGCACGATTGTTTCTGCGCTGTCTTTTCTCCTCAAGGGAGATCCTGCGTGCTTTCTCAAAAGCATCTGCAGCATTATAGATGGTGTGTCTCCAGGCCTCCCTCTTGGAGGCCAGAGTAGACCAGTTATAAAGATCAATGTGGCCAAGTCTGAGATGTTGTTTCAGGGAATCCTTGTATCTTCTCATTGGAGATCCTCCCTTGTGGCAGCCAGTGGCAAGTTCAACATAAAGCAAGATCTTA